>ML779035.1:986233-1012809 GCA_009831015.1 Picea engelmannii
CCTTTAAACACATGAAGCAAGATCCTATTAAGAGTTATTTAACTTCTAAGTGGTTACTTATTATTTCTTTAGGCAGAGCCTGTAAAGGGCCAGGTAGCCTCTGGAACTCATCCTCTTAATTGAGGTGACATGTCCGGTAAATGTCCCTACAGTCTATCTCTGTATAAGAAATAGTAAGTTCTCACATTTTCAGAGGACACATTGGAGTGTTTAACTCACTTTTTAAATTATGGAAAATGGATACCTTGCACCCTTAAACAAGTACATTCCATTTTCAGATCAGATTATTTGGATACTATAGGATTTTTATTAAGTAATTCTCCAAAATTGGCCATCCCATTACCTCACTGCAAAGAAAAGGGACAAAGTTTGTATGGTCAGTAAAGTGTGAAGCTAGCTTTCAGCAGTTGAAACATATCTTGACCAATTCCCCTATTTAAAGTGTGAAGCTAGCTTTCAGCAGCTGAACCATCTCTTGACCAAGGCATTACTTGCTTGGGAGAATATTTTTCTTGATGATAGATCATTGTGTACTAAAATATCTATTTGATCAACCATGATTGAATGCTACACAGGCCAAGTGGATGGAACTAATAAATGAGTTTTATTTCAAGATAAAAAATATAAAAGGGAAGGAAAACCAAGTGGAATATGCACTAAGACAAATTGTGTAGACAATGCACCTAGAAACAACAAATATAGGTGAGTTTGACATTAAGAAGATAATTATAACTCTCTTAAAATAAGATGAATTTTTCAATCTGGTAAAAGAAATTTTATAGCAAGAGAAAAACATGAAGGAGTATGAGAAATGCCATCTTACAACAAATAAGATATTATTGTATAATAACAGGTTGTATATACCTGATTCAGCAGAGTTGAAGCACCTTAATATGGATGAGTTTCACAGGAGATCTTATGTGGGTAATCCTAGTTATTAGATAATGGTAATAATGGTAAGGAAATTGTATTACTAGCCAAGATTGAAGCAGGACATTTCATAGTATATTGCAAAGTGTTTGGAGTGTCAACGAGTCAAAGTTGAACATAAACACCCTATTGGACTATTGCAACCATTGAAAATCCCAAAATGGAAGTGGGAAACTATTTCCATGGATTTCATCACAAGTTTTCCAAGGATAGTTAAGCAACATGATGTGATCAAGCTAGTGATGGATAAGCTAAGAAAGGAAACTCACTTTATTCTGATCAAACATACTTTTAAATCTATAGATGTTTTTTATGTTTTCATGAAAGAAAATTTTTAGATCGCATGGTATGCCCAAGACTATTATTTCAGATAGAGATGTAAATTTCACATCAAATTTCCGAAAAGTTTTGTTTGTGGGATTAGGAATGAAACTAGAATTTAGCATAGCCTACCATCCTCAAATAGATGGACATACTGAAAGTATAAATATATTGTTGGAAGACATGTTAAGGATGTATGTCATGCATTAGCCCAAATAGTGGGAAGAATATATACCATTGGTAGACTTTTCCTACATTAATGGTTATCAAGAGTCATTGAATATGAGCCCATTCGAGGCTCTGTATGGAATAAAATTGAGAGTTCCAATTAGTTGGGATAATGAAGTGGATAGTATCACACTTGGGCTCTATCTGTTAAGAATAATGGAATAGAAAGTGATCAGAATAAGATAGGATTTAAAAGAAGCCTATGATAGACATAAAATCTATGAATATAATAAAATGACTCATAATGGATTTAAGGTGGGAGATCATGTGTATATCAGGGTGAAACCCAAAAGGATCTCCCTAAGAATTGGAACTTGTGCCAACTTATCACCCTACTATTGTGGATTGTTTAAAGTCCTAGAAAGAGTGGGACCAATGGCATACGAACTTTCCCTACCACCTACTATTAGAGATCACAATATGTTCCATGTATCCTTAATAAAGAAGTATATGCATGATTCTAATCATGTTATTGATTGGACTATGATACAAGTGGAACCCGAGGGATAATTCCAACCTGAGCCTCAATTCATTCTACATAGGAAAGATACATTGCTTTGGAACCAGTTTGTTGTGTAGGTCAAAGTGTAATGGAAGAAATTTGGAGAAAATGAGGCCACATGGGAATTGGAAGATGCAATGAGCGTGGAATACCCATTTTGTTTCCTATGTAAATTTGTATATATCATGTTAAAAGTACCGAGGACGATGTTTCCTTAAGGGGGAGGGGAATGTAACACCTCGCTTTCCCCCAATACTATAATCATGTTTAAGACTCCATGTATTGTGATTGATGAAGACTATAATTGTGTTTATGTTAATAAAAACTAGACAACTGACTAAGAGGGATGCCTTGCAGTATTATCCATGATGCCATGAGTGGGACTGGTGAGGTGGAACTAGGGAATTTTAATGAAGAGAATAGGAAGCTTTCCCAACAATACAAACTACACCTAAAAAATATTGAATCCTTAACCTATTCAAAGTACCTTGAACACAAGGAACCTATTAATGATATTCATACTAGGTAGTTGGAACAGTTATAACTTCCTTCATACTTGTACTGAGAAGAGTAAAGGGGTGGCTGCAACTATTATCCAAAGGTATGCAAAGTTTCATCTTCGATTCAGGAGCTTGACCCTTGAGAGTTGGCTTATAATAGAAGCAAGTGGGGATCCTGGGGGACATAAATAATGTTTCCATAAGGGAAAATGAATGATGAGGAAGAGGAAAGAGACACACATGAGACATGTGTCACTCCTAATTCGTAAAGAGGCAGTGAATATTCATGCCCAAAGATGAGTTTCAGAATCACAAATAGATGGTATTGCACATGAGCAAGTAGAGCTCATGTATGCATACCTGATCAATAGAGAAATTGGGAGGTTTTCCTAAGGAAAATAGGAAACTTTCCCCAAGGCATGAATGGTCATCCTGGAATAGAGAATACCCATATCTCGACTAAAGATGAGAGGGTTGTGACTTCATACTTGTTGGAAAGAAACCAATACTAGTGAGGGGAGGTCACCGAGGGACTATGTAGTAGAGAAGTGGATCCCTTATGTAGAGGAAATCCAACTAGGAATGTACCTGATAAACTCATGGAGGCCCTGAGATCAGTGGGAAGAGGGGATTACTACAATTTCTAGTGGAGTGAAGGAGAGTAACCTTCCTAATCCATTCCTTGACTTGAGAGTCAACTATGAGAGACCCCTAGTGGTATCATGACCTGACATGGGGTGTCTTGTTATATAAATACAAAGTGAAGCATAGCCTACGGTTGGGTGGAAAGGCATTCACCCTTAGTTAGTTGGTTGGTAGAAAATTTCACTGAAAAATAAGTATTTCTCTGAATGTCCATTGAATTTCTATTGATGATTATAAATTGTATTATGTTCTTGTTAATGATATGAATATGATGAATGAATGTTAAATATAAGTTTAAAATGAATTAATTGTGATACATGTCCATGGGAATATAGTGAAGAATGATAACCCTATGTTTTCCCCTGTCTTTTGAATGGAAAGTTTGCAAGATATGAAAATATTCATTTGGGGGTCTAAGTAGAAGGTTTCTTTCTCACTAAGGATGTGGGTTAAAAGAATGAAGAAGTTGAGTTAAAACCCTTGCAGGAAGATTTCTAGGAAGCATGTGGGACTGCAAAGTCCAGAAATAATCCTTAACACTATTGAAATCCTTGCTTAAACCTAGATGAAATGAAAAATGTTGATTTTGTGAGGAGATGTGATCATGACCGTTCGTCAGAGATCTAGGCTTCAGAGGAATTCTATCATAACGTGAAAATTTTGGGAGAAGCCAGAATATGAAGCCATAATGGACTTCTGATGGGAAGCTCCCAAGTTAATGTGATTCATCTATCTATTGGGAGGAAGGGTTGATGAGATCAAGAATCCAGACCCATTGAGAACTAAGACAACAAGTCTGTTGAAGGAGATAAGTTTGGGAAAGTCTGGGAAGAGGTGTAGAAGGATTTTTTGATGAGGAAAATTCGATGTCGAAATACTGAGAGAGGGATATTTGTAGATATTTCGGTGTTGAAATTGATGGGAGATGAGTCATTGGATCAGGTAATGATCCACTCGAAGTAAGAACCCTATAGAAGTGGTAGTGTCAGTTAAATATCGAGAAGATGTGAGATCTAGTACATCTCTGACCATTGGATGTGAGGGTCCAATGACCATTAGATCCATCAGAGTGTTTCTCATTTGGGAAGTCCCATGATAGCATAGAGTGGGCACTTTCTGATGGCGGAAGCCCGAATGGATGGAGACCATTGATGTCTAAGAGAGGAAGCTCGATAAGATCACAGCTATGGGATTTTTCATGGACCCCACCGGCTAATATTTGGGTAGATAATAAGAGAGACTTTAGCCATCACATAAGTTGAGGTGTCAAATGAATTGATATTGTTGACTTCCCAACCCAAATACCATTAGATCTATGGGGAGAGAAGTTGTTCGAAATTTTTGATCAAAAATTGGATGGTGGTTGTATAACATGTTTCCCAATATGAAGAGAATATGACTACCACAAACTATTGATCTAGTTGATTTGAGTGAGTTAGAACCATTTGATCAAGGAGGTTTATTCCATAGTATGTGGAGTGGAATCCTGCCAAAGGATTTTTTAAAATAATAAAGTGACAATTTTGTGGACTTGTCGCCACCACATTATACACACACACAACTCTACATTGCAATGTATATGATGAAGAGGATGTCCAATTGTGTTCCATGAGGGATGGAGGTCAAATACGAGTGAAACCCAAGACCAAAATCTTAGTGGAACAAGAATTTTGACATCCCACCCACCTAAGTAGGATCAAGGGGGTCAGGTGTATTATAAGGAACCTATCCATGTAGACAACAATTAGATTTTTCCCTCCCCTTATGTTATTCTAGGTAAACAAGCCACTATTGGATGGGATTTCTACAAGTCTAAGATTCTTGATTAAGGACCTGAAGGTATCATTCTCCACATCCAATCTTCAAACTCATCCCTTATTCTCTTGCAATAAGGTTATCATGTTGAAGTCCCCTTAGATAATCCATTGTTGGTCTCTCATGGTCACTCCCATAAGGTTGATTGCATATGAACAATCCCTTTTCAATAAGAAAGAGAATGGACCATATGCATTGGATACATATCCATGTTCATAAGTACCTATGATTCAATTCTTTGTTGTTAAGATTATGGATTATCTAGAGTGGATCCCCATTTATAATATCATTGGGTCCCAAAGGATGGCTAACCCTCCCGAGACACCCTCAAAATATATTAGTTCAACCTCTCAACCCCTCCATATCATCTGAGTTATATGCCTCATCAAATATCTGTCACATTTTGTTTCTTGTAACATCACTAAATCATATTTTTCTTGGATAATCCTCTTACAGGACATCCTATGTTTGGAAAGGGCATCGATGCCTCTTACATTCCAAGACATAATATTCATTTCAAAATTTTGGTTGGGGATAGAAATGTTTTTCTAGAATCCTTAGTGACTAGCTTGTGTCCACCAATAAGTCCCCTGTCTCTTCCAACTTATGTTTATGAGTTTTGTTTCCTCGTTTCTTCTCTTCTTCAGATGGTTTCTTCTAGATTTTCATACAATTATTTTGGATCCTCGAGATTCTTGAGGAGGTCACATGATTCCCCTGGTTGGACCCTTTTCCTTTCTCGTTAAGCAAGTCACACTATAGTTTTTGGAGTTTCCCTACTTGCATGTTATTGAATTCTTGTTCCCCATGATCTGCCATCAAATCCTTGATGTCAACCCCCATGTCTTCCTGATCCATTTCTTGGGTAACATCCTCCCATTCTTCTTCCTCCTGTTATCTTTCATTCTCATTATATTCACGCATTTTTATTCCCCCCTCCTCCACTTGTATATCCTTTGTATTTGGATTTGTCATTCTACACTTTTGTATATCCTCCTCTTGTTGGATTATGGAAGGATCTACTTCTTGTTGACTTGGTTTTTATTCGTTTCCGAATTCCTTACTTGTCTCTCCCACTAAATTCTGGTATGTATTTTTGTTGTTGTCTAATTCTCCCACTACTGGTTTGTTTTCTTTTCAACTTGCCTTCATTTTGCTTGAGATATTCGTAAATCCCTCAGCATCTAGGTCTTCATTTTCCTTGCTTTTTGGGTTTTCTACATTCAATGGACAATGCGTTAACAAATGGACATGTTCAAGGGATTTTCATCACTGAAAGGGTATATTATGATAATCCAATGTTTGTGTCTAGTCCATGTCTTGGTAGGAGATGATTATCAACTCCAATAGCACCCCTATCACATTCATATATATGAATATCCGTGGATAGGATTTATACCTTATCATTCTAGTCACCTCTTATATACTTATGAAGGAACCTAAATTTTTCCCTATTCCTTTTAGTGTTTCCTTATCTCAAAAATCCTATGGCAGTGAATACAATCTAATCTATATCGGAGCCACTGCGAAACATTCCTTGTATGGAGTGAATATTTTTTTCCAGTACCATAAGTGGAGGCCTACAGACTTAAAGAAGTAGGGTCCCTCATTGAAGATTCGATCTCTATCCTCTGTGTATGAGAATGTTACCATTAAAAATCCCTTTGATTCTAATTTTAAATCTATTTCCCCTTTTACCCTCCACCGTCATTTAACCCACACCATCAAGGATTTTTTCGATGGCCAAATTCCCTATCACTGCATGATCCTTCATGTATTGGATGTAATCTCTGATACGAACTGAGATTACTTCACACTAGGTTTTTTCATTCTCCCTGGCCATACACCCATTCCTCATACACTTCTCCAATTGGACACTCCCAAATTCTTCACTTCCCAGTGAATCATCCCCAATCAAACCCTTACCTAACCCCACCCCCCCCATTTATAGGTCTCTTAGTAGTTGTTTGACCCCCCTTGCAATCACATACTTGAATTAGTTACTCCAACTGATCTCATTCACACTTAGTCGTTGAGGACGTAAGGATATCTTCCATCTCTAACCGCGAAACCCTTGATCTAGCTCCAACCAATGAGCATGAGCTTCTTCACCACTGTCAAAACCCTAACTCGCTATCCTACTCCATCTGCCATTTATCTCATAAAACGTGATGATGTATGGGACTCTCTTGTTTATGAGATAAGGAATTATTTTTATTGAGTGATTTAACTATTTAAATTTATACAGATATACATACCCTACTCTCTTTCATATTCAAATACATATGCTCTTACCAATTAGGTTATATATATATGGGTAAATTCATGGAGGTGGGTAACACTTTCGTGACAATCTGATCTCCAAAATTATGAAAAACATTGTTTTGGCCGAACTAATATTATTTTTCGGCCGAATCCTGGAACGTCAAATCAAATGGTACAATGACGACACCATCAATTTTCGTGTAGAAATTTAGTCAAACAGATATTTTCCATCCAGATATATGTTTTCAGCTGAAAGATATTCATGCTGAAAAATTCTTTCGGCCGAAAGAATATTTCGTTCGAACTATTCTTTCGGATGAACTATACTTTCGACTGAAATATTTTTTCGGCCAAAAAATTATTTTGGCTGAAAAATTGTTTATATATTAATCGCACATCATAAATGTAACATTTTTATCATCTCTTCCCGATTGTGATAATGAGTGTTTGTGATAGTGAATGATTGTGAGTGAGTGATTGCGAGTGACCGTAGCTTGGCGCAGACGTTGTGTTGGCATGGACGTTGTGTTGGCGGGCGCTCCTGCGGGTAGTCAGGTTGTTGTGTTGGCGGGCAGGCGGATGGGACGAGCGTCAAGTAAGCCCAAAACCTTTAAATTTAATTTTTATTTATAATTTTTTATTTTAACTGTAATTTTTAATTTTTTAATTTAATTTATATGTCATGCTTTTAATTTTTAGTTTTAATTGTAATTTTTAATTTTAATTTTAATTTATATGGAGGCCCTAGGAAAGCCATGGGAACGCCAACGGCTTGGCCACAGGCTTGGCCCCCGCAGCCAAGCTCTGTGGCCAAGTCATTGGCATGCCCACGGCTTGGCCATAGGACTGGGCCCCCACGACCAAGTCACAGTCCAATGGACTGCGACTTGGCCACAAGGGGGCAACCCTATGGCCAAGTCGTGGGCATGTCAATGGCTTGGTCATAGGGTTGGGCCCCCGTAGCCAAGTCACAATCATACTTAGCCCTTCCACTTCCTGATCAACCAACATCAAATTCTAATGTTAGCAGGGCATCTATTTCAACCAAAACAACTTAAATCCAAGTACTAAATTGTTTTAGCTAAACATTAATTGAAGAATTGTTTAACAATGAAAATATTAAAAACCCAGGTGTTTGTTGAAGTTTTCCATGTCCTCCTTATTTTCCATATAGCCATATAATATATGTTTTTTAACAATAGGTTGAGTCGGCATTCCACGTCAATCCCAGTCAGCTCGACCTCTTCCTTCTTTTAAGAAATATTTCTGTAAATGGTTTGCCTCCAAGTAGCTAACTACGGAATCCTAAAAAATCAGCAGGCTAATTCCACGGTCCCCTTTGGACTGTAGGATTGTCTTGCCTTGATGGGTTTATATGATTTGAAAGCTTCCAACAGTTCTTTGGTTCCCATGCGAAAATCTATTTTTAATTTTTGTCTAAATTTGGATTGGTACGGAATCCTAGATTTAATTAGTCAAAAATTACCTTTAGAATTTGTTTAAACATTCAGATTTTAAAAATAAAAACTTATCTTTCCTGGAAAAAAATAAGAGTTTTATTTCCCTTATGCCTTGTCTGCGAGTAACCAAAAGAGATGTGAGGATATTTATAAAACTCATAATAAAATAAAAATAAACTTGCATAGTTCATTCTTAACCCTCCATCTTTCGACATCTAAAAAATTATGTGAATATTTATTGAATCCGAGATTAAAATGGATTTACTATGATGTGTAATAGTTCAAAAGATTACATTCTGTTTATAAAAGTGTTCTAAAATTCTGTGCATAAATGTGTTCTATAGTTTGGTACAGGTAGAAGAAATCTTTATGTTTATTTCAAATTTGTTAATATTTGTATATTCTTATTATAAAAGTGTTGTAAAATTCTGTGCATAAATGTGTTATATAGTTTGGTACAGGTAGAAGAAATATTTATGTATATATTTATGTTTATTTTAAATTTGTTAAAATTAGTATTTAGATTTTAGATTTGGTATGTGCACATTTGTTTTGGTCCAGTTTAGATTTAAAGACAATATTTTATTGACTGGTAATAGTTCTGGTCCATTGTTTGACCACATAATTTATTAAGTGGTTTAATTCAAATAAATTTATGCATATAAATATTTTTCGTTCTTTCAGTTATATTCAAATATTATCCAACGAATATCATCTTAATCTTTTTAATAAATTATGTTTCTTGTTAATATAAATATGTTCTTCTATTTCTTAAAATATAAATTTGTTCTTATATTTACAAATATATATATATATATATATATATATATATATATATATTGGAAAAATTTTAAAACATATATTTTGAATTTCTTTTTAATAAATTTAAAAATAAAATAAGAAGACAATTTAAAAATTGCATGTTTATATGTTCAAATTATACGTGCACAAACAATAAATTTATAAGCAATATGGAATTACTTGAAAATGGAAATTTGATATAGACATTAATAAATAATTTACAAACAATATTGATTTAGTTAATTTGATGTAGACATTTAACAATCAAATTTTAAGTTTTTAAATTTGATATAGACATTTAACAATCAAATATTAAGAATAGAGTAAGCATTTAAGTGATTAGTCTGTGCCTGAGCAGTCGGTCAGGAGCCGAATCTATTGTCTTTCACTCCGGTGTTAAAGACTTGGATTCAAATGCCCTGCTTTTCTGTGCATAGATAATCTCTTATTAGAATTGGTTGTGACTTGGGTGTGGGGGTCAGACCTATGGCCAAGCCATGGGTATGCCCATGGCTTGGCCACATGGATGCCCCCCCGCAGCCAAGTCACAGTCATTTCAAACGTTTTGTATTTCATAAAAATTTCAAGCTGTCCAAATTTTAATTTCAAACATTTTATATTTTATAAAAAATTCAAATTTTTAGGAATTCAATTTATAAATACATTTTTAAATATGTAATATTAGATTATCATAAGTTATAAATATTATTTTACAGATTGTTGATTATGGAAGTCCTTGTTGTAAATTATTGTCTATCTTATAATTTGTAAAGGAATATTTGTGAAATATACATACAATGGAAAATATTTAAAATATATATATGTAATTTTTTTTTTATAAATTTAAAAATAAAATAGGAAGACAATTTAAAAATTACTTGTTTATATGTTCAAATTATACACACAAACAATAAATTTATAAACAATATGGATTTACTTAAAATGGGAATTTGATATATAGACATCAATAAATAATTTATAAATAATATGGATTTAGTTAATTTGATATAGACATTTAATAATCAAATATTAAGTTTTTAAATTCGACATAGAAATTTAACAATCAATTATTAAGAATAGAGTAATCATTTAAGTGATTATTATGTGCCTAAGCAGTCGGCCAAGAGCCGAATCTATTGTCTTTCACTCTGGTGTTAAAGACTTATATTCAAATGCCATTATTTTTTGTGCATAGATAATCTCTTATTAAAATTGGTTGTGACTTGGCTGTGGGGGGTCAGCCCTGTGGCTAAGTCATGGGCATGCCCACAGCTTGGCTACATGGCTGGCTCCCCGTGGCCAACTCACAGTCATTAAACGTTTTGTATTTTACAAAAATTTCATAAAAATTTCAAACTGTCCAACTTTTTATTTCAAATGTTTTATATTTTATAAAAATTTCAAATCTTTAGGAATTCAATTTATAAATCTATTTTTACATATGTAATATTAGACTATCATAAGTTTCTTACAAATTTGATCTTACAAAGTTTCTTACAATTCCTTGTTTACCATTAAATTATATTAACTCTTTCATAAGTTATGTTGTTTTCAATCTTTTTGCACTTGATGCTACAAAACATTGGTTGTAGGTTTTTAATAATGTGAATCTAGATTATAAAATGTATTCAAAATATTTTGATGATATAAAATATTGGTTGTATGGTTTTAATAATGCAAGTAGATTATAAAGTTTATTCAAAATACTGAGGATATTGAAGGAGTCTTACACATGAAATGATGTCCTTATCAGATGTGATTCTCATATTATAAATAAAATCCATGGGATCCCTTGATCTACAACACCTTGAATACCATTGCACCACTTCTCAACAAATGAATGCATATGGTATGTTTGTTTCATGTACAAGGATAAAATTCCCTCAATCCCTTAGACACCTTGCATTTACGAATGTCAATTTTCCCAAGGAGACAATACCTTTGATTGAAGGAGTCCTATGCATGAAATGATGTCCTTATTATATGGGATTCTCATATTATAAATAAAATCCATGGAATCCCTTGATCTATAACACCTTTAATACCATTGCACCACTTCTCAAAAAGTGAATGCATATGGTATGTTTGTTGCATGTGCAAGGATAAAATTCCCTCAATCCCTTAGACACATTGCATTTACAAATGATGATTTTCCCAAGGAGACAATACCTTTGATTGTTGATGAAAGGAAAATAACATGGAATGTATTTCATCCAACCACACTACTTTGGGCATGGATGGCCCTATATTGGATTTCATTCCCAAATATATGCTCCCTTAGTTGAGGCCTCAAACAAAAATTTCATTCAAAAACTCAATGATTAACATGATTATATAATTCACACAAAGTTTTGCATTTTTCTGTGTTCATATAATAACAAGAGAAAGAAATATTCATTGCTAAAAGTCATTTATATTTGGACTAGATTGAAAAAACACATCTTGAAACCATCTAGTGAGACCTAATGATAATGGGTAAGTAAATCTCCCCCTATGCTTCACATGTCCTGCATATAAAATATCATTTGATAATTTATAATTATACACATGTTTATATGTTCAAATTATACACACAAACAATAAATTTATAAACAGTATGGATTTACTTAAAAATGGGAATTTGATATAGAAAATAATAAATAATTTATAAACAATATATAACAATCAAATATTAAGAATAGAGTAAGAATTTAATTGATTAGTCTATGCTTGAGCAGTCGTCCAGTAGCCGAATCGACTATCTTTCACTCCGGTGTTGAAGATTTAGATTCAAATGTCCTGCTTTTCTGTGCATAGATAATCTCTTATTAAAATTGGTTGTGACTTGGCCACGGGGGGGCATCCCTATGGCCACGCTGTGGGTATGCCCATGGCTAGGCCACATGGCTGGCCCCCCGCGGCCAAGTCATAGTCATTTCAACATTTTTTATTTTATAAAAAATTCATAAAAAAATCAAATTGTCCAAGTTTTAATTTCAAACGTTTTTTATTTTATAAAAATTACAAATCTTTAGGAATTAAATTTATAAATCCATTTTTAAATATGTAATATTAGAGTATTATAAGTTATAAATATTATTTTACAGATTGTTGATTATGGAATTCCTTTTAATGTACATTATTGTCTATCTTATAATTTGTAAAGGAATATTTGTAAAATATACATACAATGAAAAAATTTCAAAACATACATTTTAATTTTTTTTTAATAAAATTTAGAAATAAAATAGGAAGACAATTTTAAAAATTACATGTTTATATGTTCATTATACACACAAACATTAAATGTATAAATAATATGGATTTACTTAAAAATGGGAAATTGATATAGACATTAATAAATAATTTATAAACAATATGGATTTAGTTAATTTGATATAAACATTTAACAATCAAATATTAAGTTTTTAAATTTGATATAGACATTTAATAATCAAATATTAAGAATAGAGTAAGCATTTAAGTGATTAGTATGTGCCTGAGTAGTCAGTCAAGAGATGAATCAACTATCTTTCACTCTGGTGTTAAAGATTTAGATTCAAATGCCCTGGTTTTCTGTGCATAGATAATCTCTTATTAAAATTGGCTTTGACTTGATCGCGAGGGGGGCTACCCTGTGGCTAAGTTGTGGACATGTCCATGGCTTGGCTACATGGCTTGTTCCCCGTGGCCAAGTCACAGTCATTTCAAACGTTTGTTATTTTATAAAAAAATCATACAAATTTCAAACTATCCAACTTTTAATTTCAAACATTTAGTATTTTATAAAAATTTCAAATCTTTAGGAATTCAATTTATAAATCCATTTTTACATATGTAATATTAGAGTATCATAAGTTATAAATATTATTTTATTGAATTCCTTGTTGTAGTAACCACTTTATCTTGCCTTGAAGATAATTCTCCACTTTTATTAATGTCTATTTCAATTTCTTTGTATTGCCATGAGTCTTGGGCACATCTCTGTGTAAGACATGAGTGACCTACTTGTGTAGATTTGGATTTTCCTTGAAATTCATTTAATCAACATTTAATGTAATATGGTTGGATTTATAGTCAACAACTGACTAAATTTCACATTTTTCAGTATCTATAACAACCAAATTTAGCAGTCACTTTTGATATGGCTCATATTCCAAACCATAGACTCTTATCATAGTAAATTGCTCAAAAAGGAACCAGTCTCCCACTCTGGTGTTGTTTTGCAATTGTAGTGAACCTTTGACTAAAGGAATAATTATAATGAATACTTCATTGTGGATAATAAAGTCTAATATAGACATAAAAGAGTTTAGAAACTGCAAAAAACTTTCACTGGTGACATGTTCTCATACCATAGGCAACCACTCAATGGTTGGGAGAACAACATGCAGGTTGATCATTCACCATCCTAGACTTAAAATAACCCAAATGTGAGTAGTTTTGATGGATTAACATATGGATCAAGTGAGACTAGTACCTGAATGACCTGGTACCCCTAAAATCTAAAAAAAATTGGTGCATTGTATTTGCCAAGAACTTGCAGAAGTCAAACCTTATGAAAGTTTGATTCTTGGGGTGTGACAAGGCTACTAGGAAATAATATGTTACAATGTAACATATTATTACATTGTAATATGTTATAACATATTACAATGTAATATGTTATATAGTAATATATGTTATGACATATTACATTGTAATATGTTATGGAAAATCTGCATTAATATAGTAGAAAAAATAGAAAACAAACAGTGAAACATAGGTAGTATATTCATTGTAGGCATTCCCTCAACCTCCAAAATAGATACACTTGTGTAGATTTAGTTTTTCCTTGAAATTCATCCGATGAACATTTAATGTAATATGCTTGGCTTTTTAGTTAGCAACTGACTGAATTTCACATTTTTCAGTCTCTAGAACAACCAAATTCGGCACTCACTTTTGATATGGATTCTCTTCCAAACCATAGACTCTTATCATAGTAAACTACTCAAAAATGAACCAGTCTCCCACTTTGGTGTTGTTTTGCAATTGTAGTGACCCTTTGACTAAAGGAATAATTATAACGAATACTTCATTTTGGATAATAAATTCTAATATAGACATAAAAGAGTTTATATACTACGAAAAAACCTTCACTTACATAAAAGAGTTTACATGATCTCTTACCATAGGCAGCCACTCAATGGTTGGGAGAGAAATATGTTGGCTGGTCATTCATCATCCTATACTTAAAATAACCCAAATGTGAGTATTTTTTATGGATTAACATATGGATAAAGTGAGACTCGTACCTGAATGACCTGGTACTCCTAAAATTTAAAAATTGTTGGTGCATTGTATTTTAAAAGAACTTGCAGAAGTCAAACTTTATGAAGGTTTGATTCTCGAGGTGTGACAAGGCTACTAGGAAACCCAAAAACAATGATATCCATTATAAAACTATTATAAACAAAAACAAACTTTGAAACATAGGTAGTATATTCATTGAAGTCAATCCCTCAACCTCCAAAATTGATTCACTAAAATATGTAACAATCACTTTGCATTGATAGAGAAACTAATAAAAAACATCAATATTTCATGTCAAAGCCTCATTTACACAAGCATTTGAGCTAATAGATCATTAACCCTTGTTAATAATCTATTACCCTTTGTATTTACACAATCATTTAGTTGAAGATGAGATTTTATTAACCTTTGGATAAGATGCTAGTTGAATATGGTGATGTATTAACCTTTGTATTTACACAAGCATTGGAATCACCCGACCAAGTCTTGGTTTTCCACGAGGTTTCTGATAGGATGGATCTACCAAAATAATTTAGAGGCCATTATCAACCCCTGTATCGACGAAGTCACTGGAAGAAGGTCGGTAAGCATATAAACAATGATTTATAACCACATATAAATGAATGTTTAGCAACGTCAAATCATCTAATCACAGACGCTTAGTATATAAAAAGGTCTGTCATAAACAGAATTCCAACAACTTGCAATCATATAATACATTTTCTCTATTAATTCCCCCTCTAAGTGAAATACAAACCTGTTGATACCTAGTGCCATTACTTTGTAGATGGCAGATTTCTTCCATTCAACCAAACATGGCGTAAAGTTAATCGTTGATTTTCATGGACTGTGCTCCATACCTATTCGATGCATGAAATCTAATTGCCCATATAGATAACCGCTACTTCATTACCAGACTTTGACCCATTTACTATTGGTGGATTTACCAAGGTTATTTGTGCTAATATTAAGGAACCAAAATATATTTTAAATGGGCATGGGTAGTGGAGTTATGCATCACCCTATTATAATTGTGTCTAACATAAAGAACATTTCTATTAATTTTGTCTTATTTTTTTTTCTTTCTTCATAATTTTTGTTGGTTAATGTTGGAGATATTAACTCGTACTTGTCTTGTGCTTAATTTTTCATGAATTTTTAAAGGATATATATTGAGGAGAGATGTCAACATGGGATTCTCTAAACATTTCTCACAAATGCTCTACGCCCTCCCAAGAAGGAAAAAGAGGAACTCCTTATTCGACTGAGACTTCGAGTGCCCAACAACAATCTCATCAGAGGAGATTTTCAAACGAGTCTGTGAATAGATCAACTGCAAAATGTGCTCAAGCAAGTGCTATGGATGCAGTCTTCTTAGATAGGTTGCGCATTGATACTCCTACACCTTAGAATGTAGGGAATACCTCAAGACAAGAGAATATTTCTGGTAATTTTCTTTGATTTTGTTTATTTTTGTTGTATTTTTGTGTATTTAAATTTATGTCAAGTTAAATGTTGTAATTATTTTCAAATGTGTGTGTAGACAATGAGTTTAGAGAAAGGAATGACAATGAAAGAGAGAGTGGTTTTCATGAAGACTTTAATGTTGGTGTAGAGGGTGAAGGTGGATTTAGGAGGCTGTGTTATCAAGAAACAGAAGATTACACGCCTATGTCCACCTATCCTTCGGATGTTGGTGATGAACTTCCCTGGGAAGGGATTACTGAAGCAATGACCCTTGAGTAATGCTCAAGTGTTAAAAATAAGTTGGAAAATGATTTGGTGGTCTTGGAACTCCCTCAGGAGAGTAAACAAAGTTTGCAAAGTGTTTTTCATTCATTACAAAACTTTATGAATACATATCAGAAGATGGGGCCAACCACTGACAGTTTTGTCGATCTAATAAGGTGGCGAAAGTCAGAGGTGATGGGCCCTGATAAATGGGAGACAGTAAAAAATAAAGTTTCAAAAGAAGACACAATTTCGATGTTCAACTTCAAAGATGGGCCAAAGCGGAAGATGTTGAAGGTGCAATATTTTAAGCACCCCGACATTGTAAGACATTTGTATAAGAGATTTTTGACGGCATATGGGAAATTGTCATGGAACAATGAGGTTCCACACTATTTTGCAAGACACTTTTATGCAGAGTTTTTCATGCACATGCACCAAGATTATACTAGTCTACCTTCCGATTATTATGGGACTAGTAAAGAACAGGCATATGATCGAAAAGGTGCATATCGAAATGCGACATTGTCGAGGCATCCACAACCTTTAGTACCTCTCCCAACAGGGGCATTTGATTCACATTCAGAGTTGCGAGCTACATCATAGATTGAAAAAGAGGCTAGGAATGAAATCGAGGAAAATTTGGAAGCGATTTTTTATGGTGTTGATGTTGGCATGAACCGTCGGCGAGCAGAAGCCAATTCCCATGCCATATTTGTTTATAAAATAGATGTGGAGTTAGATACCATGTCAGTAGAAGATGTTAAGGAGTATGCAAAAATTTTCCATGATGTTTGGAAGAAGGTCATTCAGAATGATAACCCGAACAAAAGATTGGTATGTGTTCTAATTAGTAAAGTTTTGATGCATTTTAGGATAGGTTACTTCTAATTCTATATTTATATATCATTGTATCTTTAGAAATAATCGAGTTGTTATGGTCATTAATTGCAGTTGGGAGATATGTTAAATGAATCTCTAGTAAATAGGGGACTTGATTCCACATGTTTAAATTTGGATGGGTTGAAACAGGTATATGTTTTCTAATATCCACAGATGAGCACTTTAGTTTTTCAATCTCCAGTCATTTGAATAAGAGATCAACAACATTTATAATTTTGTATAAATTTGAACACATTGAATCCTAGATTTAGTTCTTAATTGTGTTGTTCACATATCCCTATTCCATCTTCTACTACTTGAGGAGGCTTGTCTCAATTCTCATTGGGAAAGTTTGAAGAGTGTGGGAGTTCATAGGTATCATTTAGTGTGTTATAATCATTTAAATTTAATGTGTTATAATCATTTAAATTTAATTTTTCAAATTTTCAAATTTGAAATGTGTTATATAGGGTAATGTGGAGAAGAGAGTACCTGAGAGTGTGTTTGGGAGGGAGATTGGGATTGAGGAGGAAGAAAAGGAAGCACCCATATTTGGGAAGGATGTGTCCATTCAGGATGATTCATAAATGTATTTTTTTACTTTTATCAAATTTTTGTTTTCTCAAATTTTTAGTTCAGCCAAGTTCCTATTCAATGCTTTGATCAATTATTTTGAAATATATAGGACCCTTGTATAAGCTTATCGTTGTCTTAAATTATGTACATTCAAACTTATTTAAGTTTAGATCATGATGAAGACCTAATTTTGAACTTGAACATTTGATTATTTGAGAATAGACTCTATCCCACATCAGAAAATGGAAAGTTTCTAAATTTTCTTCGATTGCATTCTTTGTTTTCTTGTCCAAGAATGGAATAGCATGGACATTTGTGTTTTCTACATACAATGAAGTGAATTCCTTCTTGCTAGGGTATTTTCAAACTTTTAACTAAATTGGTTACTAACCACAAAAACAAACATTCAAGTAGATTTACAAATAATCTATGCATATGTATATGTGATCTAGTTCACACATAATTTCAAAGAGAATTTTATTATATGTAATATGAATACATCCCAAAGATGAAAGATTTAAATGGTTTTTGAAGAATAACTTAATATACATGTGCATATTTGTGTTTTCTTCATGTACATGAAAGATTATATGAGAACATCTATTCCACTTCAGAAAGAGGAGATGAGTATTTTTCGAAAGAATGGTTTTTAAAATGGATATTTGTGAACTTTCATATATATAAGTAGTTTTTTGGAAGAAGGGATTAATATGGAGATTTATGAGTCCTTTAATTTGAAAGAGAATTATGGAATTTGATTATATGACCACCGTAGAAGAGGAGAGAAGTATTCTACTGCTGAGGACATTCGTATTTTATTGTTGAGTAAATAAGATCAAATAACATCACCTGGGGTGAGAATTTCACCTAAAGGATTTGGAACTTCATCCACAAGGAGAATTTCACCTGAAGGATTTGAGACTTTATCCACAAGGAGATAAATATTTCATTAAAAGAATGACTTAATATGGAGATTTGTGAACTTTCTTCATACACAGTTCTATATTTATTTTCAGATTATTATCTAACTCTAACTCACAAATTATTTTTTACCAAGAACACAATTTTTCACTTTAAAAGTTTTTAAGATTTTAAATAATATTTTACAAATTGTTTAAATCATGTGTGTTTAATGTGGAGAGTAACTATCTTAAATCTGTTTAAATGTGGTTGGGTATGCTATTATTTCTTATTTTTTATTTAATATTTAGTTATAGTATATATGTTAATATGTGTTATTTGTTTATTTTATTATTGTTTTTTATTGTTATAGATGTCTAAATTATATTTGGTGGAAAATATGTTTACAATATATTTTGTGGGAAAGAGAATGTTGGAGGATGAGACTTAACTCTTTAAGGTATGTATGTCAATTTTGTTTTAATCACAATTTTTTAATTTTGTTTTATTTTGCATGTTTGAATTATAAATTTTTAATTTTTGAATTATACTTTTTTTGTAGGTTTGAATTTCAGGTAGGAAGTGATCTATCTTAAAGAGATGGCTTAGAGTCCAGAATTTTGGAGTTAAAAGTCTTGGTTTTCATTATCATCCTAAAATGGATGTGGAACCTATGTATTTGACAGTGTAACTATTCAGACTTTATATATATATGTGTGTGTGTGTGTGTGTGTGTGTGTGTGTGTGTGTGGAATTCAAAATATCAATTTATTGTCTTATATTTGATTTCTCAAAGTTGATGGAAAAAAAGTGGCAAAGTTGTTAGTTTTGAACTAATGTTTTGAATGTTCTCCTTTTTACAATGCATTAAATTAAGCATCAAACTCTTTAATATTTTTCTACTATGTATTAATTTAAATGCTTCATTTTATGTTTACTGTGGACTGTTCAAAAACACATGATAAAATTCAACATATTTCATTATGGATTGTTCTTGGGCATATGGGGACTAATAAAATTCAACATATTTCATTGTGGACTGACAAAATTCAACATAAAGTTGAACTCTTGGGCCTATCCTACTATGTATTAATTTAAATACTTCATTTTATGTTCACTATGGACTGTTCAAAAACACAAATAAAATTCAACATATTTCATTGTGGATTGTTCTTGGGCCTATGGGGACTGATAAAATTCAACACATTTCATTGTGGAGTGATAAAAATAAACATAAAGATGAACTCTTGGGCCTATCCTACTGTATTAATTTAAATTATTTCTTTTATGTTCACTGTGGACTATTCAAAAACACATGATAAAATTCAACATATTTCATTGTGGATTGTTCTTGGGCATATGGGGACTGATAAAATTCAACATATTTCACTGTGTACTAATAAAATTCAACATAAAGCTGAACTTGTGGGCCTATCCTACTATGTATTAATTTAAATGCTTCCATTTATGTTCATTATGGACTATTCAAAAACACATGATAAAATTCAACATATTTCATTGTGGATTGTTCTTGGGCCTATGGGGACTAATAAAATTCAACATAAAGCTAAACTCTTGGGCCTATGGGGTTTATTGTTACTCATTTCCTACTTTTCCATAAAAAAATCGATGGTTGCGGAAGATTCCAAGGTCACTATCGATTGGACAAATTCCAAATCCAACCTAAACTTGATATATCTCAACAACTAGAAAGACAATTTCAGAAGCTTAAATAATAGATTTGAATCTATCAAATTTATGCACATACATAGACAGTTCAACAAAGTAACAAACAATATCAGAAGCTTAAATAATAGATTTGAATCTATCAAATTTATGCATGTAGATAGACAGTTCAACAAAGTAGCAGACAACCTCTCCAAAAAGGCACTCAAAGGGAATTTTGGTTGGCTCTTTTATGAAGAAATTGTTGATGGAATTGTTGTATGTACAGAAAATTTTTACATTTTCTAGCTTGGATCTTTACAGATGTCCCTTTTTTGAATAATTTTGTATATGACACTAGATGACTTTTTATAAGTTTACTACAATGTAAAAATGTGGAAGGAAGGAAAGACTATAGATTTTTTTTTATCATCACTTTCTAGATCCATCTGTAACAAAAAATTTCATTTGATTCTAATAGAATAACAGTGAAACTTTTCACGTGAAAAAAAAAGAAAGAACTAAGAAAATTAGTGTAACAATGAGTTAGAAGACTAGAAAGAAAGAATCACTTGAACAAATGGAAGAATGAAGAAAGCCACTATAAATATTACAAAGTAAGAGAGACACACACAAGGGGCTCTACACACACTTGAGTTTGAACCTAGGACATTTACATGGTCTTTATCATTTCGATATTTGCAGAGAGACATGGTCTCACATTTACATCAACATCTTAATGAAAGGTTTTAACGGCCTTTGAATTCACCTTCTTTCTCATATGAACAACTATGAGAAAACTACAAAGATGATAACAATAGCTAAGAAAAGAACAAGAAGAGATAAAAGAGATATTGAAATCACTCATGTAATATTTTGTCTTGCCTTGATTTTACTTGCACTATGTTTATTTATATAAAATATTGGATGAAATAATTTCAATATACTATTTTCTTGATTTCAAAAAAATTATCAAATTTTATAGTTTCTTATGAAATTTCAAAATGAAATACTCAAAAAAATGTGAAATAAAAATTAAATTTTATAGTTCGTGAAATTTTAAAGTTTCTTATGAAATTTCACAATGAAATATTCAATAAAATGTGAAATAAAAATTATAGTTTCTCTCTTATAATTTAAATTTTGTTTGATTTGGAAATATGGTTAAAATTAGTCAAAACAAGTCTTCAAATTTAATACAAGTCCAACAATGAAAATAGTCAAAACAAATCATCAAATTTAATATAAGCGATCTTCATTAAAATTTATCATAATTTAAAGTTTTTATAAGCCATCAATAGTCCCTTATAATGCATTACATGGAAATGAGTCCTAGTTTTGATATGAAGTTATCATTTTCATATGAAAAAACATTGAACAATCAAATTGCAAATAATGAATGCATGTATCCTATATGTAGTAAATTGGTTACATGCATTAAAGGATTTGTGCATATGATTTGGATAATTTGTAGGATTAAAGTATAATCGTCCAAAGTATAGGTCAATTTAGGTTCCCTAGATACAATCTATAGGTTCTTCCCTGAAATTGTATTTATAAGGTTTGATAAACTTTATAATTCATGGGAAATACAACTTTTCTTAATTGAATGGACCATGAAAGTAAACTAAACTTGAAATGATTCTAGAATCCTAGATATTCATAAATACATGTACTTTCAATGCAAAATAAAAATTATGGAATGTACATGTGTCACTTGTTTAAAAAAACCATAATGGTATTCCATCCTCAATTATTCGTTCATGATTGAGTTTGGACATTTTCCATTTTCTAACTTTTTTTTTTATTGAACTTTTATTAACTTTATTCACGCTGCACATACCAAATGAATATGTTGACAACTTGTGACATATGACTGATAGTCTTGAAAGTGAACATGTTTGTCGGTTTGATGGGTTTTTTGAAAAAAATATCCTTTCAATACAATGGATCCTCTTTCATATATAAAACTGTTATCATCAAAATATTCTAATAGCCTCATCTTTTGTTTTGTGCATCGCATCAAATAATATTTCATGTTTTCAGTGTTGTCTACAGGTGCAACCATGGCAAAGACATCTCCTGCAAATAATTGGATATATTGGACAACAAATAGTTTGTATTAGATTATCACACAAGTACATTTACAAGTTATTTGAAAAAAAATAAACATAAAAATTACCTTCTCTAACAAGATCAGAAACTCTATCGCCATCAACTAACACTATAGTTTCATTTGATTCCATCTCCTCTGAGCTTGCAAGTGGCATTTTTCCTTTTACATTAAGTTCAGTATGTCTCCAAGATTTAACATATTCTGCATTTTCGTTTTCGCAAATATCTATGGATTCAGTGTCCTCTATGCAAACTGAACAAAAACAAGACTCATTTCTTCTATCAAATGCAAACACATTTTGATAACGTTATGTTTTAACTGAATGTATTTTTAGTGTCCAATGTATTGTACTGGCGTCATATGGGATTGATCTATTTACATCTTGGATTTCAACATACCAAAAAAAAGTGCACAAGATAAGAACTTGTTAACTTGAAATCTCTCAAGAAAATGATTGAAGATTGAATATAAATTTGAACATGTTCAAATAAAAATATCTTGTGTACATGTGTAACATGTATATATAGACACACCTACACACATCCCTTGACAGATTATATTCATGGCTTAGCGCCATTTTTCACCATTCAACAACTTGTTCAGGGAATTCAAATCGATTGGTATGAGGGTTCATATGATACCTTCAAAGTGCTCGTTTTACACATGCCCATGCACCGTCATGCTCTCCTTTTCCATGACCAGTTTCAAAAGAATTCCAACAAGGTGTAATGTTTGATTTTTTATGAAGATGAAATAACCAATAGAATGATCATGAACATTTGAACTGACCCATACACCCATCTGACCATATCCAATTTTGATCGAATCTGATTTCTCGTTCTTTCAATGAATCATAAAATTTATCAAAACAATGTTGTACATAATGTGTGTCATGTGCTCGATCATCACTTATATAAAAGTGATATTCTTTAATAACATGTTGATTGTCATTGGTGCTTTCTATGTTATCAAGACTCCATTGAGCATGTCTATATAGAACATGGAAAATTATCGTGACTTGATCAGAATAATAATATTCACTCTTTATTTCTTTTTTTGCAGTGAATATGTAATTCTCTGCAAAATCAACTACAGACGAAATTATCCCTGGTGGAAACACTTCACGGGATTGTTTGAATTGTAGATATTTCCATCAAGATCTTTGTGAATGCTTGGTGTATTTATAAATTTCTTCCTCAAACTTCTTCAAAAAATCTATCACACGGATTTTATCTACTTTCAAATCAATCCTTTTGGAAATAACATTTGAAGAATGTTGAGTCGTGCTATTGATATATTGATATCTCTTCCAATTGACTGTTATATTAGAAAATGATTGATCATTCATATCAATATGATACTTTGAGTGAAACAAACTTAGATTTCCACAACGATCACATTTCTTTCCACCAATACATTTTTTTTTGTAAAATAAATCATCACCTTCTCTTTCACATAGAATTTCAGATATAAAAGCATGGAATGTAGAAGGAGGAGGTGAACTTAGCCATAAAGTTTTACCAAAATAAAAAATAAAAAAGTGTCCTAATACAACTCAAATTCCACATGATAATGACAACAACAAGTGTCACAAACATTGATGGGTCTAACAAACCATGATTTTTGTTGCACAAATGTATTGATGGAAATTTTAACTTCTTTGTGATCTTCTTTGAACTTATTGAACAATTATATTTGTGTCATTGGCAATATATGTTTTGGATGTTCTTCATATTGTTTCTGTTCTATTCTTCGTCGCAACACATCCCTTGTATGTGGTGAAACACGAGATTCTTCCAACCAACAATTACGAGCCAATTCTTTAACATTTTCTACAAGTCTATCTTTGTAGGGTTGTCTAGAAATCATTGTCCAACAAGCCAGTTCATCATTTGCATCTATTTGCAATCGAAATTTTCTATGTTCGTGTAATGTTTTTCTTGACGTTCCCATCATTTTTACCATGTGTCATGTCAAACGATCTTTTATATTGCTAGATGAAACAATTGATGTGTGTATCACTCTGCGTGCAGCACTGACATCTTTTTTTCAAGATTTTCCAAAATCTTTTAATACATTAGTTTCATTGTCAAAGACATTTTGTTTCACCTTTGTATCTTTTGTCGACTTTTGAATACCCAATAATGATGTATCTTCTTTTAAATTTCTTGAATTTATTAGACAAAGTAAAAGTTGAGCTTGTATTGTTACTGATTCATCTTTGAAAAAAGTATTATACATATTCTTAGTTCGATATCTTATATAATGCTTAGCTTTTTTCTTACCAAATTTGTCAGTATCAACATTTTCTAATATTTCATCATCAATGTTGATAGATTCTCCTACATATTTCAATTTAAAGTTTATATTAAAAAACAAAACCCGAACATAAATTCACTAAATTATGTATACAAGTGTTCATCTTGTATTATCTAAATTTATGTACATACCTATAGGTGATTCATCTTCTGCTTCAATTTCGGTTTCAATGTTTTCTTCGACATTATGAGACAAATCTATTTATGTTTTTTGAAAAACATCAAACTGTAATTACAATCAATTATATTAAACAATATTTTAAATTTGAATTCTATACTTTTAATATAGACAATATGTGCATGCATACCTGGTTGGACTTTTTCTTGTTGAAAATATCTATTTACATTATCATCGTTTATTTCTTCAATATTTGCACATTCTCGTTTCTTTCTCCAATAATGCTCTTTACTTTGTTCGTTATGGAGAGTATCATCTCGAGTGTGATCAAATTTTCTCTTGCGCAAACTTTTGTTTCCCATGACTTTTATAGTTATCTGTAAAAGATATGTTCAACAAAGACGTCACCTTGAACAAATGATTAACATTTATCTTTCAACATATAAATTGTTATTCCAATAAAAACTTGAACAAACATCAATTACCTTATTCAAAAAAAACCAAAAAGATGATTCAAAACTTTGTTTAGGTTATCTAGAAAACCATAAAACAAGTGATGAATTATGTTAAATGTGTTTGGACAATAGCGTATTTATACGATTTGGCGTGAAATGAAACTATACGACGTGTCTTTTCATTTTTTCCGACCAACAGAATTTGCACAACCATCTTTCGGCTGAAACAAAGTTTTTTTGGCCGAAAACCTTGGAAACTGTTTAGTTTTGACGGGTTCCGTTAGAATTTAGTTTTTCGACCGAAAGAATCTGAAAACAAGAAATTGGGATTGTAAACAAAAACCATAGAATTGCCCCAAGATTACCTGAACTTTGGAGGTTGCGGACTCCTACAAATACTCAGAATTTGGTTTCGCAAATGACACCAGAATTTGTTTTCATTTTCATTATTTTTATCTAATTTTATTTATTTTTTTTAAAAAATCATTGCATAATATTTTCAACAGACATTATGATTCAGTGAAATGAAATATCTATATCTCTAAAAATGCATAGTTAAAAAATTAGAAAAAAATTATATTCATAATCCTTAAACTGTTCTTTTCAAAAGGGTATTTTTAGATTTTAGTTTTAAGTAAAAGTTAAGATAGATACAAGGTGAAAGAAAACATGTGTCTAAAATCTGCATTGTTTTCATCTTGGTCAACTTCAAAAAATTCTAGAAAATATAATATCCATCTGTTAGATTCAAAATTATAGTCATAATAAAATAAAGTCTGTGTCGATTGTTGCAGTATATTTCGTTTGTTAAAAAAATAAGTTTAATAATAGATACATTGTTAGAGGAAAAAATAACTCATTATCATTCCTTTCATGTTTAAGGAACATATTGTTAAACAATTGTCAAATTGACATATCAAATTTTAATAAAAACAAATTGAAAAATAGTCATTGGAAAGCTAACAAAATTCTTCACAAGTTTTGTTTTTACTGTAAAGTGAAATTCTAAATAAAAAAAATAGTTTTGTATGCCGGAAGTTGAAGAACTTGTGAAAATATAGTTTTTTTTTCTCA
>ML779035.1:1026649-1038369 GCA_009831015.1 Picea engelmannii
CAAAATATTGATCACACTACCAACCTTCCTAACCTCTTAACTCAACAAAAGTAGGGTGATCTTGGAAAGCTTCTCTTAATGCTTTTCGAGCACAGAAACAAAATTCTAAAGAATCACAAGTAATCACTTACCCTCTTAAGGTTCGATAGACCAATTAGGTCTTAGTGAACGTTAATCATCATCATCATCATCATCACTTGCACTATGTTTATTTATATAAAATATTGGATGAAATAATTTCAATGTACTATTTTCTTGATTTCAAAAAAATTTATCAAATTTTATAGTTTCTTGTGAAATTTCAAAATGAAATACTCAAGAAAATGTGAAATAAAAATTAAATTTTATAATTCGTCAAATTTTATAGTTTCTTATGAAATTTCACAATGAAATATTCAATCAAATGTGAAATAAAAATTATAGTTTCTCACTTATAATTTAAATTTTGTTTTATTTGGAAATATGGTTAAAAATAGTCAAAACAAGTCATCAAACTTAATACAAGTCCAACAATGAAAATAGTCAAAACAAGTTATCGAATTTAATATAAGCGATCTTCATTAAAATTTATATTGATATTAAAATTTATCTGAATTTAAAGTTTTTCTAAGCCATCAATAGTCCCTTATAATGACATGGAAATGGGTCCTAGTTTTGATATGAAGTTATCATTTTCATATGAAAAAACATTGAACAATCAAATTGCAAATAACGAATGCATGTATCCTATATGTAGTAAATTGGTTACATGCATTAAAGGATTTGAACATATGATTTGGATAATTTGTAGGATTAAAGTATAATCATCCAAAGCATAGGTCAATTTAGGTTCCCTAGATAAAATCTATAGGCTCTTCCCTGAAATTGTATTTATAAGGTTTGATAAACTTTATAATTCATGGGAAATACAACTTTTCTTAATTGAATGGACTATGAAAGTAAACTAAACTTGAAATGATTCTAGAATCCTAGATATTCATAAATACATGTACTTTCATTGCAAAATAAAAATTATGGAATGTACATGTGTCACTTGTTTAAAAAAATCGTAATGGTTTTACATTTTCAACTATTCGTTCATGGTCGAGTTTGGACATTTTCCATTTTCTATTTTTTTTTTTTATTGAACTTCTATTAACTTTATGCGCGTTGCACATACCAAATGAATGTGTTGACAACTTGTGACATATGACTGGTAGTCTTGAAAGTGAACATGACTATCGGTTTGATGGGTTTCTTGAAAAAAATATCCTTTCAATACAATGGATCCTCTTTCATATATAAAATTGTTATCATCAAAATATTCTAATAGCCTCAAATTTGTTCTATGCATCGCATCAAATAATATTTCACATTTTCAGTGTTGTCTACAGGTGCATACATGGCAAAGACATCTCCTGCAAATAATTGGATATATTGGACAACAAATAGTTCGTGTTAGATTATCACACAAGTACATTTACAAGTTATTTGAAAAAATTTAAACATAAAAATACCTTCTCTAACAAGATCAGAAACTCTATCTCCATCAACTAACACTATAGTTTCATTTGATTCCATCTCCTCTGAGCTTGCAAGTGGCATTTTCCCTTTTACATTAAGTTCGGTATGTCTCCAAGATTTAACATATTCTGCATTTTCGTTTTCGCAAATATCTATGGATTCAGTGTCCTCTATGCAAACTGAACAAAAACACGACTCATTTCTTCTATCAAATGCAAACACATTTTGATAACATTTTTTTTAACTGAATGTATTTTTAGTGTCCCATGTATTGTACTGGCGTCATATGGGATTGATCTATTTACATATTAGATTCCAACATACCAAAAAAATGTGCACAAGACAAGAACTTGTTAACTTGAAATCTCTCAAGAAAATGATTGAAGATTGAATATAAATTTGAACATGTTCAAACAAAATTGTCTTGTGTACATGTGTAACATGTATAAATAGACACACCTGCACACATCCCTTGATGGTTTATATTCATGGCTTAGCGCCATTTTGCACCATTCAACAACTTGTTCAGTGGATTCAAATCGATTGGCATGAGGGTTCATATGATACCTTCAAAGTGCTCATTTTACACATGCCCCTGCACCGTCATGCTCTCCTTTTCCATGACCAGTCTCAAAAGAATTCCAACAAGGTGTAATGTTTGATTTTTTATGAAGACGACATAACCAATAGAATAATCGTAAAGATTTGAATTGACCCACACACCCATCTGACCATATCCAATTTCGATCGAATATGATTTCTCGTTCTTTCAATGAATCATAAAATTTATTAAAACAATGTTGTACATAATGTGTGTCCTGTGCTCGATCATCACTTATATAAAAGTGATATTCTTTAATAACATGTCGATTGTCGTTGGTGTTTTCTATGTTATCAAGACTCCGTTGAGCATGTCTATATAGAACGTGGACAAATATTGTAACTTGCCCAAAATGATAATATTCACTTTGTATTTCTTTTTGTGCAGCGAATGTGTAATTCTCTACAAAATCAACTACAGACAAAATTGTCCCTGGTGGAAACACTTCACAGGATTATTTGAATTGTAGGTCTTTCCATCGAGCTCTTTGTGAATGCTTGGTGTATTTATAAATTTCTTCCTCAAACTTCTTCAAAAAATCTATCACACAGATTTTATCTACCTTCAAATCAATCCTTTTGGAAATAATATTTGAAGAATGTGGAGCCGTGTTGTTGATATATTCATATCTCTTCCAATTGACTGTTATATTAGAAAATGATTGATCATTCATATCAATATGATACTTTTAGTGAAACAAACTTAGATTTCCACCACGATCACATTTCTTTCCACCAACACATTTTTTTTTGTAAAATAAATCATCACCTTCTCTTTCACATAGAATTTCGGATATAAAAGCACAGAATGTGGAAGGAGGAGGTGAACTTGGCCATAAAGTTTTACCAAAATAAAAAATAAAAAAGTGTCCTAATACAACTCAAATTCCACATGATAGTGACAACAACAAGTTTCACGAACAATGATGGGTCTAACAAACCATGATTTTTGTTGCACAAATGTATTGATGGAAATTTTAACTTCATTGTGTTCTTCTTTGAACTTATTGAACAATTCTATTTGTGTCATTGGAAATATATGTTTTGGATGTTTTTCATATTGTTTCTATTAATATATGTTTTGAATGTTCTTCATATTGTTTATGTTCTATTCTTCGTCGCAACACATCCCTTGTATGTGGTGAAACACGAGATTCTTCCAATCAATTATTTAACATTTTCTGCAAGTCTATCTTTGTAGGGTTGTCTACAAATTGCTGTCCAACAAGCCAATTCATCATTTGCATCTATTTGCAATCGAAATTTTCTATGTTTGTGTAATGTTTTTCTTGACGTTCCATCGTTTTTACCATGTGTCGTGTCAAATGATCTTTTATATTTCTAGATGAAACAACTGATGTTTGTATCGTTCTACATGCAACACTGACATCTTTTTTTCGAGAATTTCCAAAATCTTTTAATACACTAGTTTCATTGTCAAAGACATTTGGTTTCACCTTTGTATCTTTTGTCGATTTTTGAATACCCAATAATGATGTATCTTCTTTTAAATTTCTTGAATTTATTAGACAGAGTAAAAGTTGAGATTGTACTATTATTGATTCATCTTTGAAAAAATTATTATACATATTCTTAGTTCGATATCTTATATAATTCTTAGATTTTTTCTTACCAAATTTGTCAGTATCAACATTTTCTAATATTTCATCATCAATGTTGATAGATTCTCCTACATATTTCAATTTAAAGTTTATATTAAAAAACAAAACCCGAACATAAATTCACTAAATTATATATACAAGTGTTCATCTTGTATTATCTAAAGTTATGTACATACCTATAGGTGATTCGTCTTCTTCTTCAATTTCGGTTTCAACGTTTTCTTCGAAATTATGAGACAAATCTATTTATGATGTTTGAAAAACATAAAATTGTAATTACAATCAACTATATTAAACAATATTTTAAATTTGAATTCTATACTTTTAATAGAGACAATATGTGCATGTATACCTGGTTGGACTTCTTCTTATTGAAAATATCTATTTACATTATCATCGTTTCTTTCTTCAATATTTGCACATTCTCCAATAATGCTCTTTACTTTGTTCGTTATGGAGAGTATCATCTCGAGTGTGATCAAATTTTCTCTTGCACAAACTTTTGTTTCCCATGACTTTTATAGTTATCTGTAAAAGATATGTTCAACAAATACTTCACCTTGAAAAAATGCTTAACATTTATTTTTCAACATATAAATTGTTATTCCAATAAAAACATGAACAAACATCAATTACCTTATTCAAAAAAACCAAAAAGATGATTCGAAACTTTGTTTAGGTTCTCTATAAAACTATAAAACAAGCGATGAATTGTGTTAAATGTGTTTGGCCAAAAACGTATTTATACGATTTGGCGTGAAATCAAACGATACGACGTGTCTTTTCATTTTTTCCGACCAATAGAATTCACGCAACCATCTTTTGGCTGAAACAAGGTTTTTTTGGCCGAAAACCTTGGAAATTGCTTAGTTTTGACGGGTTCCCTTAGAATTTAGTCTTTCGGTCGAAAATGTGAAATTCGGATTGTAAACAAAAACTAGAGAATTGTCTGAAGCTTACCTGAACTTTGGAGGTTGCGGACTCCTGCAAATACTCAGAATTTGGTTTCACAAATGACACCAGCATTTGCAAAATTCAATCTACTTTCAATTCCTATAATTTGTTTTCGTTTTCATTATTTTTATCTAATTTTATTTAATTTAAAAAAAAATCACTACATAATATTTTTAGCAGACATTATGTTTCAGTGAAATGAAATATATGTATCTCTAAAAATGCACAGTAAAAAAATCAGAAAAAAAATATATTCATAATCCTTAAACGGTTCTTTTCAAAAGGATATTTTTATTTTTCACTTTTAAGTAAAAGTAAGATAGATACAAGGTGGAGGAAAACATGTGTCTAAAATCTACAATGTTTCCAGCTTGGTCAACTTCAAAAAATTCTAGAAATTATAATATCCATCTGTTAGATTCAAAATTATAGTCATAATAAAATGGAGTCTGTGTAAATTGTTGCAGTATATTTCGTTTGTTAAAAAAATAAGTTTAATAATAGATACATTGTTGGAGGAAAGAAGAACTCATTATCATTCCTTTCATGTTTAAGAAACATATTGTTAAACAATTGTCAAATTGACATATCAAATTTTAATAAAAAAAAATTGAAAAATAGTCATTGGAAAGCTAACAAAATTCTTCACAAGTTTTGCTTTTACTGTAAAGTGAAATTCTAAATAAAATAAAAATAGATTTGTATGTCGGAAGTTGAAGAACTTGTGAAAATATAGTTTGTTTTCTCATAAAACAAGCAAAATAGACACCCATCTTCATGATTTCACCAATATATATATATATATATATATATATATATATATATATATATATATATATATATATATATATATATATATATATATATATATATATATAAATAAACCAACATAATGTTTTTTTTATATTATCATTGCATTTTGTGAAATTATATATAGATTATTATTATTATTATCCTCTAAGTCATTGTTGATATTCACATCATTCACAATCCCAACAACAACCTCACGAGGATAAAATATCCCCATGTGCTTTTATAGAGGTGGTATTGCTCTGTAATATGTTGGAAGATTATTTGCATGGTTATACAATGAATGTAAAGGGTGAATGTTAAAGAGAAAACTCTTAAAGATATTCCAAGAAAGATTGTATGTAGAAATGTACAACTCTTGTATACAATTATACAAATATTAAAATATACATCATAACATTTAAAGAAAGAAAGGATAAATTCTGTCACTTGAGATTTGTGTCCACAAAGTTTTGGAGTCTCCTTTCAACATACATTCTGCCTTTCTTGGAAATAAAATGAATCTGGAATCTGCTATGACTTTTGGAAGATGAAGTAAAAATAGACAGGTCTTCAAAGAACTTTAAATGAATATTTCATTCAAAATAGGAAATAATATGATAGACACACTTCAAAAATATCATGCTCATAAACTCAGAGTTTGAAAAATCATTAAAGCTACACCTCGAAATAGTTCTTTGCGGGAGAAATTTATAACAATATCCCAATATTACAAGTTCAATAATGTCAAAAACAAGAGAACTAAAACAACTTCAACAAGGTCTCAATGACAATTACATGAACTGAAATGAACTACATTTGATTTTTACAAGTAGGAGTTTTCTCCTTTGGACCTGAAATATTACAAGATAATTGAATATTTCTAGAGAAATAACTGCTCAAACCCAAATCTTTATGTTTTCCATGCATACATGAAAGATTTGATGGAAAGAAACAAAAAGGAAGAAAATGTCGGGATAAAAGTTTTAGCATGCCTATTCATAGAATCTTGGAAAGATATAGCTTCGCTTCTTGCAGACTCTTAATCATTGTAGAAACTTCTGACTGCCAACCCCTTGATGGTGTTTTCTCTTGCCCTTTTTAAAATATGCTCTCAATGCTTCTTGAATTAGTTAGGGTTTTCTCCTTCTAGAAGTTTCCACATGTGTCCTTTTTTTAGTAAATCACTTTAATTAAATTTTTATTGAAGTCTCATTAATGAATTTATGTCATTGAAATTTGTGCCTCAAAGTAGGGCCTATTTCATCTTTAATAAAATTCATTTAATAAGATTTTATTTCCAAATTTTCAAGTTGGTTTTCTTTTAAAGGGGTGGAGTGTGTTTTAATTATTTTTTTATCATGATAGTTGACTTCGTAGCCATGGAAACCATTATAGGATCAATATTCATCATCCTAGCCTTCCAACGAGTCCTCTTGAGAAAGATTTAGAGTTATGGATCTCAAGTTATAGCCTCGGGAAGTTGATGTTCCAAACAAATTTACCAACAAGTCCTGAAAACAAAGTTGACTGATATTTTAATTTTTGGAATAATTATGGATAAATTTAGCACTTAAAACCTATTCTATTTTCTTCTTCATCAAAATACATTTCTAGCAAGGTATGGCTTTCCCAAAATACATGCCTGGATCTTGAGTTATGAAATTTTGAAGGTCGTTTCTCAACAGTGGTCCATAAAATTCATGGATCAATCCTAGCCCTTCATTTTATTCTTACTCTTTTAATCCCATGTGCATTGTGGTGAGTGAAATGTTGGTTTTTATAATGAAAAATATTCCATGCTTTTCATGTGGAACAAATGAGATTATGGAGACCTTGGTGTAGCTCTTCGTGCCTTAGAAAAATACATATCTCGATAATATTTTGATCGTCAATTCACTTCCCAGTCATCGCCTAGTCAACCTGTGAATGTATGACACATCACATATAATCACCAAACAGTCACCTGCCATGTGTCACATGGCGATATGCCAAGAAATTACTTAGGATAAAATAAATAATATTAAAATAATATGAGGAGATGAAGGTAAGGTGGTAATTAATGGTAAAATAGGTCGTGAAAATGTCTAAATATAAAGACTATAATATAGAGAGGCCACGTGTTTATGAACAATTGATTGAGAGGGGATGGAGAGGGGTTGGAGAGTGTGGTAGGAGTATTAAGAATCACCACGGAGAGTGGTAAGACTTCTCAAGAATCATCGCGGAGAGAAGTAATACTTAGTAAGAAGAGTGGTAAAAAATAAGTGTTGAGAAGTAGGCCGGATTGGGAGGAGAGGGGTATAGTATATGGGAGATTTATACAAATCACCGACAATGGTATAGAATATGGGAGATTTATACAAATCACTGACAATGGTATAGAATATGGGAGATTTATACAAATCATCGACCTGTGGAGTTATGGAGGTAAGACATGGTAAAAAGAGCTGTAAAAACTTCTAAGTATGGGTCCATGATAGGGGTCATGGAAATCAGATGAGCATTGTGAGGGTCACGGAAATGAGGTTTATCACCGATCCATGGTAATTCATAATAAATATGACTGAGTGTTGGGGAAGTATATAATGGAATTACGTGAAATATGGAAGTGAAATATGGAAGGAGTTACCTGAAATATAGAAATAATGTAAATATGGAAAATAAAAGGGAAAATAAGAAGAAAACAGGAAAGGGAAAAGAAAAAGAAAATGGAAAATGAAATAATGTAAGTGAAAATGGAAAATAAAATAAAAGAAAATGAGAATATGAACATAGAAATTGTTAAGGAAAGGAAAGGAGAATAAGGAATGAAAAGAGAGAAAAATGGCTAAATGTGGAATATGGAGTATGGAGAGTAGAGTGGAAGAGGAAAAATGGTGAAGTATGAAAATAGAAAGGAATATGAGAGTAATGAGAAAATAAGAAAATGGCTAAGTATGGGATGACAGTAAGTATAAGAAGAGAAGGGAGTATGAGAGTATGAAGAGAGGTGAAGGGATAAGAGAGAAAAATGGTTAGGTGTGGAGATGGAGAGGAGATAGTTGTAAAGAAATCCAAGTAATATTTTACTTTTCTTAAGTTTTATAGACCAATGATTGCAACGATTTGACTTCTAAATCTACTAAGGTATACATATCTACCCCTTGGATTTGAACTTGTAACTTCCAAAGAGGAAATACACGTTCTTAACCATTCGACCCACTCAAATTGTATACAATAAACTTTAAAAATTTAAAATTTAAAATTTAAAAATAATAAATAAATACATAAAACAAATTATTTTTCTATGATTAATCAGTGATTACACATTACTATAAAGTGATTTTTTCCTCATTATTATATTTTTTTTTAATTGGATTAACTGTGTTTTATTATCCGTGTAAGTGTAAGTTTTTTTAATTGGAATAAAAAAGAAATTACTAAAAGTGGTTTGTTTTCATTTTTCTAAGAAATTACAAAATATTACAATTTTTTTGGCCGAAAAATTCCTAGCAACATTTTTTCGGCCGAAAAATTGCCGCTAGGAATTTTGGAGACCCGATTGTCATGAAAGTGTTACCCAATGTCATGATTTTACCCATTAATGAGCTATGTCCCTCTACAAATGCACTTATGGAGTGAATTAAATATAACAAAGGTTGTGACTTAGAATTTATTTATTTAAAAGAGATACTTTCCCTATCCCATTCTCAATTAAAGAAGAAAAGAAGAGAGTACTAAAAGAAGGGCCTAGTTTTGGGAGAGAGTATGTCTTTTCCTCACCCTCAGATGTCATACTTTAATCTTATAACACCTTCAACATCTTCAAATCCACCCTGGTCTAGGTAAGACTTCCAATCTTCCCCATGCACTTTTGGAATGACAAGGCCTTATCCCAAATAGGGAACATATCGAGAGAGTTCATTTTCTATGGCTACAACAAAGATGAGGAGGGCATGCTATTTGTCACCTAAATCTATGTAAATTTAGATCTAAGTAAGGGACTTCCTAACATAATTTTGCTATAATGGAAAGGCTCCCAATGGAATTATCAGTCCTGCATTATGAAAACATTGTGTTCTAATGTCAATTATGCAAATAGATGTGTCATTTAATCATTACTTACCCAAAGTTCAATGAATGTGTAGGAAAGATCCCAATAGTAGTAGAAAATCCCTAGCCCCTAGTGGATCCTCGCAGCCCCCAAGGAATTTTGTATCCAGTTAAAAGAAATAGAAGAAGATGGTTGTGAAGGGAAAGATAGAAGAACCCACCCCTTATGGCCTCTATTGTACATGCCCCTACCAAGCAAACAATCTCTAGTGTTCCTCATAAGATTCTCTTGCTAAAATTATTGAATAAATTGCAAAGAAAGTTGAGAAATCGTCGCTTTCACCTATGATAGTGTATTCCCTACCCTTTGAGAAGGAGCATAAAGAAATATTTTTGGATCTTAAAGGTGAAAACATGAATATCAATTACTATTTTTATTGTTTTTTACAAAGAAAAGCATTGTTTTCGTAAGTTCTTGACAATCAAAGTTTATATTTATGTTTGGAACTTTGCTTTATAGTAAAAATATGACTGGTAGGGATTTTTTTATCTTTAAATTAGTCATTTCTGAGAATTGTTTAATCAACATTTAATAGGTCAATTTGGCATATGTTTCATTGTATGTTCTTAAAAAATGCAAGAATTGATAATGAGTAATATTAGGGGACTCCAACTTTTTTACAATATTGAATTCACACACACACACACTACAACAACCTATACATACTCTACTAATGTGCTACTAGTTTTTTGTATTTAAAAGAGAAAGAAAAAAATAGTTTTTAAATTGGACCAATGAAAAAATGTTGCATGAAGTCAACATTTTTTAGGGACTCCATGTTTTCCCTACATTCCAGCGAAATACAAAAAAATCTAAAAATACCCTCTTGAAGAGGACAACCTAGGCTTATGCATCATAATTTTTCCAAATCTTTCGATTGTGTAGTTTTGGAGATATTGAAGTTTAATTTCCCTTATTTGTGATAGGATTAATATGAAATATGTACACACTTTAGAAGCGAATTAATTTAAATATTTAACCAATCATAATCATAATGAAAACAAGGAAAAATTGTACAAGTGGAAAGAAAATTTAATGTTGTATCTAATGATATTAGGTTTGACTATAAATTTGTTATATTTCATAGGGACCAATCCTTTTGAAGTTGAAGAAATGTAGAAAAAAATTATGATGGTTTGTTGTTGCAGTGTTTGCATGTTTTTGGCTCACAATCATATTTCATGGAAATTTAATTTGTTGGGCCAAAAGTTAGTTCTAATAGAAAAAAGTAGTAACTTTCAGCCAAAATTTTAGTTTTCAACCAAAAAGTAAAATGTAAAGATTTTACGACAAATTATATTCAAGTCGAATGGAAAAATAAATTCTCCACTTTCGTTTCACATGAAATTAGTAATTATACTTTCCGGTGAAACATGAAATATCCAAATAACATCCACCACTATCTAATTTCTCAATTTAGATAGCAATTTTAGATTGTTGGCATTGTATTGGGAATTGAGATTATACTTCCAATTTATTTTAGAATCAAACATTTTTTGTGGCTATAAGATTTTGAGTTTTTTTTTTTGAAAAATTTTGAGTTTTTATTGACCTAGAGATTGAATAAGCATGGGGAATAAAAGGGAATGTCAAAAGAAACATGATTTATTCCAAAATGATGATCTCCATAACAAAAAACATAAGATATATAGAATAGAAAAAAGAAAAAAAAACGTTTGAGAATTGGAAATGAAAATGATGATAATGTAGCTACAAATTTGCAATATTAATGTTGATGGAGATGTTGTTAAAAAAGAATTGACTAAATAGGGGTGGTAGATGCGGGGAGGATCATATATGATTCTGATGGACAAAAGGTAGTTGACTTTTCCTGGGGTTTGGGGAAAACTACCAACAACAGAACAAAAACTCTAGCAATGTACATGGGGATAAAACTAACTCGGGAGCAAAGTATTTGAACTCTAATGGTGCTAGGGGACTCTAAAATAGTCATAAAGGATCTTTTGGGCCTCTCAACCTCAGCAACTCAATCTCCCAATGGCCTCTGCTCATGAATAAACACCCTGAAACATCACTTCATCCGCTCATGCTTCTTTCATATCCTCCGCACTCAGAACATCGAGGCAGATAACCTAGCTAAAGTTGTGAAATCCCTAGAACAGAGCCATCTAGTCATCAATCAAGCCTCCTCCTAT
>ML779035.1:1038563-1086169 GCA_009831015.1 Picea engelmannii
CCTCATCTCATGTGCCTCCTTTCCTGATCCACGTGTCCTTTCTCCAACCGCCTATACTCTCCCTTACTACCACGAATCTTCGCACGGCTTCCCCGACGATCAAACACAAGTCTATGGCATCATCTCCCTTTTTTCATCCTGTGCAAAGTCACTTCTACTCATGGGAAATTATGGCTCCCTTTTCCCTCAAGGGAACGTTGCTTCAACACTCATGGATGCTCCAACTATTTCCCAGCGTTTTTTCTTAGCTCTTGAGATCGTTCGGCCTCCATTCAGGTTGGTTTCTCTCCTCTACTCATTTCGTTTGCGCTCATTGTTTCTTCAGCCTCTGCTTGATTTGTATGCTCGGTGCCTACTTGTCTTCTTTTCTCCCGAGTCTCTATACCAACATGTGGTGAAGGTTAAGAGAACCATGCTCTTGTTTGAATTTCATTTCAAAGGATCTTCGAGAGCATTTTCGAGCGCTATGCACAGACGTTAGGAGGGCGTAGGAGCGTACAGATGCTCGCCATCGGGAAATCCAGTGAGAGAAACAAGGGATTCGTGAGGAATTGGCAGGCCTACAAACACAGCTACATCAATAGCAAACTCTCCATAATAAAGAACTGGTGATAGTATTAAGGAGAATCAATAGAAATACAAGACAACTTGGGGTTGTCACCCAACAATTGGCAAACCCACAACAACCAGTGAATTTTGCTAACTCTGGCAAGTCTCGACTCTCTTCCACTTTTCACTCAATAGCCAGTAATGATCATCACTTGATACCCTCATCTTCAGGACATGCAGACTACCACCATGCAGAGGCGAACCCAATAGCACGACAGGCGGAACAACAAGAAGATCCTGAGTTTTCTCTAAACCACTAATCAAGTCTCAAATGAACTATAAATTTTTGTTGCTTTTGAATTTGTATATCGCCATTTTTACATGGCAGAACTGCAGCACATATGGACTGGATGATACAGTTTTTATAGACCCCCATAGACAATTAAGCTCTTTTGGAAGCAGCAGAGATTCTCACACCCTACCATATGTAATTTTTGAACTTTTTCTATTATTTTTTTAATATAAAAACCTCCAAATGTTTCTGTTAAAAAAAATAAAATCAAATTGACTAAATAAAATGATCTGAAAATAGAAGGCTGACTTGTTATGCCATGCAAGCACCCTCTTCTTCATAAAATAAATCTTAACAGGACCTTGCGTCATGTGTTTAAAATGTGCAAGAGGGTTTATGTGTTAAGTTTTGTTTCTTCTTTGCAATGTTTATGTGTGAGGAAATGTACTTTTAAAAGGTTAATCATGTGTTATAAATCAATGTACAGCAAGATAAAATGCAGCAAATAACACATCAAAATCACAGCAATACCAAGATGATAAAGGAGTTCACCCCTCTCTGGGCTACGTCTCCTTGAGCCTCCTTCAATGGACTTGGCTCTTTGGGATTAGTTTTTCAAATGCTATTTACAAGATGCTGCTCAACTCCAATGGATTTATAGACTATACCATTGGATTCAGAATACATAAAAACCCCAAAAATGACTGTTAAAACTCTGCAAATGGACAATGGTTCATCCAACAATGACCTCTTCTACATGTGACCTCCAAGCTTCCCTGAACTTGAATGAGGAAAAAACACCTGCATAAGTCCTCCAATGGATCTAAAACCTATCCCAATGTGTTCAGAGCATAATAAACAGTCAGAAATGACTATTCAGTCTCAGAAAATGGATATGGGCTCATCTGAGCAATGCCTCAAACAATGAGGGCTTCAAGCTTCCTAGAGCTTCCTCAAACTTAAATGGTTAAAAACCTGCATTAGAAGTCTTCAAATTCCTGTGAAAACCTCACCAATGGACTCAGAATGTCCAAAAACCCCTAGCTGGGCTTTTTCAGCACCTGATTTGGTCAAAAACTCCAAAAGTTATGGCCTCTGCCATTTTTCCCCTTCAAGCTCTGTTACTGGTTCGCCATTCTGCACCTGTGGGAAACTGAACCTATCTCCTGAGCGTTTTCATGTGCATAAACCCAGCACACGCGCATCCCGCAAAACGCGCCAAAAAGTAGAACCGTTAACCGGAATAAAGCCCCCAAGAACGGAGGTGTTGGGCGCATGGGGGACCATATGGCCACGTCTCGCGCAATAAAAGGCTAGGTTCCACCGTTTAATATGGAAATGACAAGTGTCGAGTATGTGGGTTTAAAACCCAACACCCAACTCGCGCGCCAAACTCCATTTGTAAACCAAATATTAAAACCCACATTTATATCCAAACTGCGCGTATTCCACCCGCGCGCAAATAACCATGGCATTTAACGGTTACACATAGCAAATAATGTGACCGGGTTCCAACTGATTTACAACCCCGCGCAATATATAAACATGCACTCCATATATTATATATATGGTAACACAAACTTGGTTCGGCATTTAAATCCGCGCAAATGTATGAACATATGGTTATATGCGATGAATAGGACCACAATGTAATTTAAACCCCGCGCATATGTACCAAACCGTGCGCAACCATATTACATATGGTTTAAATATATAAACTTTGTTTTAAACCCACGCTCCATTAATCCATCGGAATGGTCATATGTGGTGCAATATGAACGTGGGTCAAAATTTAAAACCCAACTATAAAACGCGCCCGCGCCCATTCACCAATGTAACACGGTCATATGCGTTCAATGGAACCATGGGTCGGGCCAAGCCCCGGCCCACCCCCTTTTATTATTAAAACCATATACCAACATAAATATATGTGCGTTGACACATATAACAAGAAACCAAAGGGCGGGAAGATGGATAGCGGAAAGTTGTTAAAACGTTGGCATGGTTGGGAGGTCCGGGGGTCGAACCCCGCGGCCTCCACTAAACTTTTATACGTCCCAATATAGTCAAACCCAGGGTGCCACGTGGCAGCCCTGGATTGGGCCACGTGGCACCCAACTATTCGACAATGGAATGCCACGTGTCAACATAATACTTGCTGCAAAATCGACCAATGAAATCACGACATGTCACCTACCTTCCATGTCAGTTGTGCGGCTGCCATGTCAGTTGTACGGCCTATGCCACGTCAGTTGTACGGCCTGCCCAGTCAGCATCAAATTTTTCCCTGTTTGCCTTGGCGAACAGAACGCGATAACTTCTCCATACGGACTCTGTTTGCGAAAGTAAATATACTGTCGAAATCAGGAGAACGAGACGGACGCAATGGCATCATTTTTGTCGCATTCTGAGAACTTTTAGTTTTGAGCAAATTTTAGACCCTTGGTCCAGATTCTGATCATAAAAAAATACTTCACAACAAGAAATGGACATGGATTCACTGTTAATCCCTAATTAGTGGCACATTACCCCTTAATTGGGGCATATTACATTAGTAATGTTATTTTATTTATGTCGGCTTGGGTCCATTATTTGTAATTGTACCTCCTATTCTCCTATATATACCAAGGAGACATTTTCATTTGGAATCATCTTGTATTTGGAAATTTATGTGGTGTATAAGGAGGTTTCCCCCTCGAAGAGGCGTATTATCTGAAATTCTCTCTTTTTCAAGGAGTTGAGTACTTATTCTGAGGTTTTTCTATGTTATATTGATATTTGGATCTTAACATATGGTATCAGAGCTCAAGGTCTTGGGGTTTCACTGCTACATCTGAGACACCTTGGAATTTTCACTATAATTATTTTTTTACGATGTTTCAGAAGGAACCCCTTGGAGGATATTTATTAGACAGATCAAGGTACGTTGGGTTCAAATTTCAGCTCCTGATGACTTATACTTTCAAAGATACAACCTATGTAAGATAGGGTTATGGAATCATCCTGAATTGAGTCACCGTAGAATTTTCACTAAGAAACAATTTTCTGTTTTCAGACCCTGAAATCTGAAGGATATTCACAAAAATTATTAAGATATCTATGATAAACATTTCAGCTTTTGGGTCATCTTACATTTGTATATACACTCTTTGGAAGATAGGGTATCTGACTAGTCCTATTGACTAGTCTCAAGAAGGTGTTCCGGGTAAAAAAATCATAAATTATTCCTAGAGTATCCAAATTGAGTGAGACCAATTGCATTGGATAGTGGATAGTATGTAGTATTTATGGTACAATTTTTGGAATTGTATATCAATTATTTTGTGTGGGGCACACTATACAAGTGGGATCTTCTAGAAAGGCCAAAAATCAGCAAGTTGTGGGGAAGTTACCATAAATTCCACTTGGCACATCCAATTTTGATCAGAAATATCATAGAACAACAAAAAATAAATTTTCATACCCAAAAGGGCCGAAATTTTGGAGATACAACAGAAGAAAGATTGTCTAGAAGAACCACCTCAAAATCAAGGTTTAAAAGTGATACTTAGCCAACATGCCACCAAAAAAGGGAACTTCTACACCAAATAATCCTCCATATGGTCCTACTTGGAATCTTGATGAAGGAACATAAATGCATAGGGACATAAATGATTTACAAAAGAAGACAGTGACAAAAGATGAACTACAGAGGATGATGGATGGTTTAAAAATGGAGATCATGGAAGGATTGAAAATTTTCCTAATAGAGAGGACACCTAAAAGTGAAAATGTATCTCATGAAATTCATGATGAGGACACAAGGAATATGAATCAAGAATGGAGAAACTCCAACTTTGGGTTGAAGACCAACCATGTTCCTAAGATTGATATGAGGAAATTTGATGACAAGGACCCAATCACATGGATACTTCACATGGAGCAATTCTTTGATCTACATGATGTGCCACATACAAAAAAGGTACGAATTGCTTCTTTATATTTAGAACTCAATCAATTTGTGTGGTATCGATGGATTTGTTTTCGCAAATCACTCATCACTTGGACAATTTTCACAAAAGAAATGATAGCACACTATGAGGATACAAGGAGCAATACCTTCTTTAGCCAATTGATAAATCTCAAGCAAAAGGGTTCAATTATAGGGCACGTTGAGAACTTCCAAAGATTGAATATAAAGGTAACAGGTATTCCAGATGAGCACTTGATTGATGTATTCATAGGAACTTTAAGGGATAACATTCAACATGATATTCGCCTTTGGGAACCCAAGTCATTGGAGAATGCATTTAGGGTGGAAATAAATGTTGAAAGTAAAAATATGGTTATGGCTACTAGAAGGACCACTCCTAACATCTATCGAGAGAATAATGCTCCTTCTTCTAAAACACCTCAACAATTGGAGGAAAGAAAAGAAAAAGGTTTATGATTTAATTGTGACAACAAGTATAGTAAGGGACATAAGTGTGGTGAGAAGAAATTATTCTACATAGATTGTGAAGAGGAAGAAGAAGAAGAACAAGAACTAGAACCATCTCAAGATGAAAACATAAAAGTGATTTCTTCTGAAGAGTTGACTCCCACGATATCGTGTAATGCATTGGATGGAATTATCACTCCTCAAACACTCAATATCGAAGGACATATCAAAAAGAAAAAGGTAATAGTCCTAATTAGAACCATCCAAAGCTCTCAATTGCTTTGTATATCCAACGCCAGAGTTTCAAGTAATGATTGGATATGGAGGAACTATCAATTGCTCAGGAAAATGAAATAAGATCAATCTTATTATGGGAGAATATGTAATGAATAGTCTAATGATTAATATACCCATGGATGGTGTTGATGTCATACTAGGAATCCAATGGTTACAATCATTAGGAACGGTGGATTTTAATTTTCAAGAACTTTTCATGAAATTTTCATTGGAAGGAAAAGAAATTGAGTTAAGAGGTATCACAGCAAAACCCAGTAAGGTGATAAGCTCTAATGGCATGACAAAATTATTGAAAAAGGGGCATCAAGGTGTAATTTCACAACTATGCTCACTAGATGTTCAAACATCTAAACCATCTATTCCCCTAGATCTCCAAGGGATCATTGATAAGCATTCCAAAGTATTTGAAGATATTCCCAAAGGTATTCCACCCACTCAAAATCATGATCATGCTATTCACCTAAGTCCTTGGATTTTTCCTGCTAACATCAGGATGTACATATACCCTTATTCCCAAAAGAGTGAAATTGAGTGTATGGTTGACGAAATGTTAGAGGCTGACATTATTAGACATAGCCAAAGTTCTTACTCTGCACTGGTGGTAATGGTACTCAAGAAAGATGGCTCATGGCATATGTGTCCATATTATAGAGAGCTCAATAAGATCACTATTAAATATAAGTTTCTCATTCACATCATTGATGAATTGTTAGATGAACTACATGGAGCAATCTATTTCACAAAGTTGGATCTTCGTTCAATGTATCATCAGATTAGAATGAAGGAAGAAGATATCCCAAAAAAAACATTATGAACTCATGAAGGCCATTATGAATTTTTGGTCATGCCTTTTGGCCTTACAAATGGACCTTCCACATTCCAAGGGTTGATGAATTCCATTTTCAAGCCCTTCCTTAGAAAATTTGTGTTAGTATTTTTTGATGATATACTAATCTATAGCAATTATTGGGAGGATCATGTGCAACATGTTGACAAGGTGCTACAACTACTAAAGAAGCAACAACTATATGCCAAACCATCCAAATGTTTCTATGGGGTGAAGGAGGTAGAGTATTTGGGTCATATTGTATCTCATGAAGGTGTCAAGGTAGACCCTAACAAGATTAAGGCCATGATGGATTGGTCAATTCCCAAAACATTGAAGAATATTAGAGGATTTTTGGGTTTAACGGGTTACTACCGCAAGTTTGTTTGGCACTATAGAAGAATAGAAGCACCTTTAACGACACTAACTAAGAAGGATGAATTTTCCTGAACTCTGGAGGCAACTAAATATTTTGAACAACTTAAAGAGGTGATGTGAAAATATCATGTCTTGACCACTCCATACTTCACAAAAACATTTATTGTGGAATTTGATGCCTCGAGAAATGGAATTGGTGTTGTCCCAATGCAAGAAGGAAGGTCCCTGGCTTTTGAAAGTCGACCACTCAAGGTAAAGGACTTACAAAAATCCATTTATGAGAAGGAAATGATGGAAATACTACATGCATTAAAGAAATGGCACCCTTGCCTAATAGGTAGGCACTTCAAGGTTAAAATAGATCATGATAGTATTAAATACTTCTTAGAACAAAGACTATCTTCAGAAGAACAACAAAAATGGGTGACCAAGATATTGGGTTATGATTTTGAAATCGTCTATAAAAAAGGGAAGCAAAATGTTGTGGCAGATGCACTCTCAATAAAGGATGAGGATGTTGAGGCCTTTCTCTATGTTATCTCAATCATCCAAACCAATTGGATAATAGAAGTAAGGGATGAATGGAAGAATGATGAAAACATGTGGACTCTCATTCAAAGGTTGTAACAGTATTCTAGTGCATCAGATACATTTACATGGAAAAATGATTCACTATGGTACAAAGATCACTTATATTTATGTAAGAACTCCCAACTCAAACAAAAGGTACTATTGGAATTGCACACCTCTCTGGTAGGAGGGCACTCGAGATTTTTGAAAACTTACCATAGGGTCAACAAGGAATTTTTTTGGGATGGCCTTAAAACTGATGTTCAAATGTTTGTGGCAGAATGTTTGGTTTTCCAACAAAATAAGGTGGAAACAATTAAGACCTCGGGTATTTTACAATCATTATCCATCCCAAGTCAGCGTTGGGAGGAGGTTTCCATGGATTTCATCATAGGGTTATCGAAGTCTGAAGGAAAGAGTTTCATCATGGTGATTGTTGATAGACTAACCAAGCACGCACACTTCTGTGCACTCTCTTGTCCCTTCAAATCCAGTACATTTTCCACCACATTCATGGAGACAGTTCAAAATCTACATGGAAGCCCAAGATTATTGTAAGTGACAGAGATCCCATCTTCACTGGACATTTTTGGACAGAAATATTTTCTTGTTTGGGTACTCAATTGTCTCATAGTTCATCCTATCATCCACAATCTGATGGACAAACCAAGATAGTGAACAAATTTCTGGAAGGCTACCTTCGCTGCTTTGTCTCCGATAAACAAACACAATGGTTCAAATGGTTTCCCTTGGCAGAATGGTGGTATAACACTTCCTTTCATACTGCAACAAAAATGACACCATTTATGGCACTCTATGGATACCACCCTCCCTCCATCACTTCTTCTCTAAAAGAAAAATCTAAGGTTCAAGCAGTGGAAGATCACATCAAGCATCAACAACAAGTTCTCTAAATCTTAAAGGACAACCTGACCATGGCATAAAATCGCATGAAACAACAAGTAGATCAACATCGTAGTGAAAGAGGTTTTGAAGTAGGGGATTGGGTGTTTTTAAGACTACAACCATACAAACAAATGTCCCTCAAGAAATCCAAGAAGGATAATAAATTATCACCAAAGTACTATGGCCCTTATAAGGTGTTGAAAAATATTGGTACTATGGCATACAAATTGGAATTGTCTACGTCTTCACGAGTACAACCAATTTTCCATGTTTCATGCTGAAATAAGGTTATAGGTGATAAGATCCCAGTTCAAACTGTATTGTCAGAACTTGACAAGGAAGGAAAAATCATATTGGAGCCTGAAGCCATCACTGACACAAGAATTCGCCAACTTAGGAATAGATCCATTTCAAAGTATCTCATTAAATGAAGGAAACTATCGATTGAAGATTCCACTTGGGAATATGAGTCTTTATACAGAAGCATCCAGAGTTACTCAAGTGTTGCAGACAACACTTGTCTCAAGGGGAAGGGCATGTTAAGCCCTAAATAGTGGCACATTGCCCCTTAATTGGGGCATATTACATTAGTAATGTTATTTTATTTATGTCAGCTTGGGTCCATTAGTTGTAATTGTACCTCCTAGTCTCCTATATATACCAAGGAGACATTTTCATTTGGAATCATCTTGTATTTGGAAATTTGTGTGGTGTATAAGGAGGTTGCCCCCTCGAAGAGGCTTATTATCTGAAATTATCTCTTTTTCAAGGCGTTGAGTGCTTATACTAAGATTTTTCTATGCTATATTGATATTTGGTTCTTAGCATTCACATTTTAATGTTAATGGAGATAATGTTGAGGAGGAAATTGACTAAATCAAAGATACCTAACAACAAAAAATCAACCCAAGCATAATTATGTATATATCATAATATGTACACCATGAAACTCATACATAGCATCACTACTACATTTGAACACATTTTTTGACATGAATTCAACATTGAAAATGTTGATTTCACATTGCTTATGATTTTAATATAAATCAACTAAGTGCCATCGAATATTTGACATCTTACACTTCGTTAATCCAACAAGTAAGAAATTGTGACTTTTAATTTTTTGTGGTATTTGTCACTTACCCAATGCTAAAACAATGTATAGAGAACATGTATCTAACATTTATCTCTTCATTTTTTCCTGGTCTAAATTATAGAAAACATCGCTTACATATCAAATAACCAATGTGTAAGAAACAAATATTTGAGACTGTAGCAGCTACCACATAAACTAGTTTGGAATATGCCATGTGGTAGATTCCAAATGTCTCTTTTTAACATTAGATAAGAGATACAACATCGATGTATAATTTAGACTCTATGTAATCCAGATTGGATCATTATATAATTTTTCATCTATCTTGGTACTTTCTTGGTGGAAAAAATTGGAGGAATAAGCTTTCAGAGACATTTTAGCGGCAAGTCCCAATTTGGAAAATTGGGTCCAAAAATCCATCTAAAATATTTCCAACCCATTTTGACGCACAAAAAGACATGTTTTTTTTCTCTAAAACTAATTTTTAGGAATATATAATATTCTACACACCAATACCTTTCCAATGGTGCAAGAATCGCCTCAATGAGAGTTCATATGCGAAAGTTATGCCTCTCACAAGTTGACCTACCATGTTTGTCACCATGGTACGAGTGGATTCTATGTTAGCCCCCATTAATCAAAACATGTGGATGCTATGTGGATGCTATGTATTTTAAAATAATACTAATAAGAGAAACTCAAAAAATAATTCAACACTTATCTTTTAAATGTTTGTGAAACCAATTGCTTTAATTACACACTTATCTTTTAAATGTTTGTGCAACCAACTGCTTGGGAAGGACATTCCACCCAAACATTGACATGTTGTTCCAAATCTCAACAGAAATTCACCCCCAAGATGGGGATAAGAATCCAAAAGAAAAGGGTGCCTCTAATAGTCCATTCACAACTCTAAATCCAATACATTTCCAACAGTGCAAGAATCACCTCAACCAGAGTTCATATGCGAAAGTTATTCCTCTAACAAGTTGACCTACCATGTTCGTCACCATGGTACGAGTGGATTCTATGTCAGCCCCCATTAATCAAAACATGTGGATGCTATGTATTTTAAAATAATACTAATAAGAGAAACTCAAAAAATAATTAAACACTTATCTTTTAAATGTTTGTGCAACCAATTGCTTTAATTACACACTTATCTTTTAAATGTTTGTGCAACCAATTGCTTGGGAAGGACGTTCCACCCAAACATTGACCTGTTGTTCCAAATCTCAACAGTAAGTCACCCCCAAGTTGAGGATAAAAATCCAAAAGAAAAGCGTGCCTCTAATAGTCCACTCATAGCTCTAAATCCACAACCCACTGGTATTCTCTTGCAACTATCATGAATTTCCTCCATCTCTCTTCCTCTTGATTTATCCAATCCAAGGAATGTACCCCTTCACTTCTCTTAGTCCATCGAGAATCTCATTTTTTTATCATGGTCTCTATGGCACAGGTAACCATGAATTTCTATTCTAGGAATTCAAGGGAACTCACTACCAGGAAAATAGCAATAAACAATTGTAGTTTTAGTGCAACTCACCCATGAGTTAAATCTTCGAGCCTAACAACATGTATCCTCAATATTTAGCTCCAAAATGCTCCAAAAACACTCCAGCGTGCTCCATAATTCTCCTATCCTTCTTGGTCTAGTTCCAATGCTCTTTTTCCTTGCTCTCCCATTGTTGTTCATGCAAAAAATCAATGTGAAAAACTGTCCATTCTTCCTCATATGAATTTTCTCTATTTTCTCAAGATAGTTGACTTCACACTCTACCCAATGTTTATTGTACTACAACCCCATGCTTCCAATAACTATAGAAGTGACTTCTACACCCACCCTTGAAAGATATTCAATGATCAGGATTTCATACACTTAACCATAAAATAGAAGTTATACCCAATGATATTAAAATTCAGAAATTAGGATTGGATTAATACCCATAATTAATTTCCTCCTTGGGCTCCTCTTGGACACTCCTAAAGATTTCCCTCTCTTGTGGATAAATCAACCCCCATCATTTTCCATATTCCCAGCAGTTGGTATCACATTATATTTATTAAAATCAGAAATACAATTCGCATATTACATCGCTTGGTCATAGCCATATTCATATCTACATTATGCATAAATTAAAATGAACATTATAGTGGGGATGTTACATTACCCCTCTCCTACAATTGTGTGTCTTCCTTAGTGCACACTATGATGATATACATATACAAATTTACATAATAATACTTTAAGAAATAAAATTCTACAATTTAACAACTCCAACAACAGTTCCAACCAAAATCTTGTATTCCTCTCAACCTGTTGAATGAAGGAAGGCACCATTCGTTTATTAGGGCTAACCTAAGGAATGTGTCATTCTTTTATCAGGGCCCCTAGCACATGTTGGATAGGACTCTAATATGTGGTTCCAAAACTCTTGCATTTTAACTTTAATTTTCCTTAAAATTGATCCAAATGGATATCGGTGGCCATCCACCTTTTCCACTGAATCACCATTTTGATCATGTGGTTTTGATAAACGATGATATTCACCCTTTTGATGGGGAATGGAATGTAATGTCATGTCATATTAATTTTTTAATTATAGACATCATGTAATGATTTCCTAGTGGCCTTATGTACATGCCTATAACATAGTGTTAATGCATCGGATCCCATTAGAACTCCCCAGTTAAGCACACTCAAGCTAGAGTAGTACTAGGATGGGTGATTTCCTGGGAATTCCTAGTGTTTTACATGACTACGAAATTTTATAAACTTAGTCTAATTTATCCCACATGCATCATGGGAATTGTTCTCCTCTCACTCTCTCATATATAATCTAGGTGAATGAGGCCCTTTAAGTGTGCAATGGAATGTGATGTAAAGCTTGTTATGAATGAAGCATAGCCAACATATCTTTATTTTTAGAGATAGGCTACCCCATTCTGCCAGTTGTGTTCTACAGTTTTTTGCTCTCTTGTTCATTAATAGAAGTTGGTTTTCACTATATTTATGTGTTCTCTGCATTATCTCCATGTATTTCCTTGTTATATATGATTTATATTTTTTTCTTCATGTCGTTCTCAAAATAATCTGGATCAAAAATGGAAAAACAATTGTGGGTATTTATCCTACATAGTTTCTTCATGCTCCCATGTTGCATCTTCGGGACCGTAGTAGGTCCATTGAACGTTTACCATCCCTATGGATTTGTTCCTAAGCACTTTGAATTTTCAGTCCAGGATGCATACTGGTTCCACTCAGAAATCCCCTTCGTTTTCCACCTAGATCATGGTCCAATCAATTATGTGGTTAGGGTCAGACACATATTTCTTTAATAATGATACACGAAAAATATTATGCACTCTCATGGATGCAGGAAATGTTAGCATGTATGCAAATGACCCTATATTTTCTAATATTTCGAATGGCCCACAATATCTTGTTGTCAACTTTGGGCAGAAACCTAATCTTATTGACCTTGTTTTCTCTTTCACTTTGAGAAAAACATGTTCACCCACTTTAAAATCTCTAAAAATCGTGTTCTTATCTGCATAACTTTTCTGCCTATCCTAGGAAACCTTTAAATTCTACCTGATCTTTACCATCTTCTCTTCCATTTCCTTTAATTGTTCTAGCCCAACAATAGCTCTTTCTATTGGGTTATCCAAACTCACTGGTGTGTTACACTTCCTACCATACAATGCTTCAAATGGGCTCATTTTTAATGAAGCTTGATACCCATTATTGTAAGAAAAATCCACTAAGTGGATATAATATTCCCACTTTGATGGTTGGTCCATCACATACATTCTAAGCATATCTTCAATAATTATGTCAGTCCTCTCTATTTCCCATCCGACTCTGGGTGATACGTTATATTGAGATTTAAGTTTGTCCAAAATCCCTTAAACAAACCTTTCCAAAAATTAGATGTAAATTTTGGATCTCTGTTTGAAACAATTGCCTTAGGCACTCCATGTAGCCTAGAAACTTCCTTCATGTAAATATTGGTAATGCTTGTTGCCTTGTGTGTTGCATTCACAGAAACAAAATGTGATTATTTTGTTAATTTTTCCACCACCACCATGATGGAATCATGTTGCTTCACTGTTCTGGGAAACTTTGTAATGAAATCAATTGTATTCCACTCAGGAATGGGAAATGGTTGTAGAAGCCTTGTTGGATGTCTATGCTTTGTTTTTTCCTTTCGACATGCTAGACACTTGGCTATGTAATTATCCACTTCTTTCTTCATTCCTGGTCAAAAGCATTGGCTTCTTACAACTACAATTGTCTTTTGATATCCTGGGTGCCTAGCATATCGCACATTGTGAATTTCCCTCAGCATTATATTTTTTAGCTCTACCAAATTTGGCACATATATCTTTCCTTTGTACATGAGGATTACATCTTTCAACTCATAATAATTAAATTTCTACTGTAAAATTCCTTGTTGTTATGTTTCTTTTATTTTTACATATTGTTGGTCTGAATTTGCAGCGTCTAAAATTATTTCATTTAAATCTATGTTGAACATGATAATGGTTGAACTATGCACTTCATGTGCTCTTTTGTTGAGTGCATCAACCACTTGATTTTCCTTTCCTTTTATATGATTAATTTCAAAGTCATATTAACTCAGAAATTCCAACCATCTAGTTTTTTTGGCATTTAATGTTGGTTGTCCTTAGTTCAAATCTTCTACACATGAGGTAATGTCTCCACATTTGTAATGCATGAGCAATTGTTGCTAACTCCAAGTCATGAGTAGCATAATTTCTCTCATGTTCCTTTAACTTTAGAGGCTCATAGCATACCACATTATCCTTTTGACCAAGGACTCCATGGACTCCTTCCTTAAACACATCAGTGCACACTACAAAATCTTCGTTTGGATCAACAGTCTTTAAGATTGGTGCACTTGTCAAAATATCTTTCAATTGTTGGAAAAATTCTTCACATTTGGGATTCCATTCAAACTTCACTCCCTTCTTTTGCAAAGAAGTGATTGGGCATACAATCTTTGAAAACCAATTTATGAATATTCGATAATAGCTATCAATACCCATAAAATATCTTACCTCTGTGAGATTTCTTGGATCTAGACATCCTCTAATGGCCTCTATTTTCTCAGGATCAACTATTATTCCCTCTATTGAAATAATATGCCCCAAGTATTGAACTTTGTTTTGATAAAAAATGCACTTAATTAACTTATGTTCTCTCAAAACTTGTAGCACCATTCTTAAATGTTTCTCATGCTCTTCTTATGTATTGGAGTAGATTATAATATTGTCCAAGAAAAAAATTACAATCTTGTCCAGGTACTCCCTGAACACCCCATTCATCAGGCACATAAAAATAGCTAGGGAATTTGATAGCACAAATGGCACTATTGTAAATTCATAATGCCCGTATCTTGTTCTAAAGGTTGTTTTGTTGATGTCATCTTCCTTTATCCTCACTTGGTGATACCATACTCTCAAGTCAATCTTGGAAAATATCCTTGCACTCTTTAGTTGATCAAAGATATCATAAATCCTTGGAAAAGGATATTGTTCCTTTATTGTGACATTATTCAGTTGCATGAAATCAATACACAACCTCAAGGTTCCATCCTTATTATTTACAAAAATAAGTAGGGCTCCCCAAGGTGAAACATTGTGGCTAACTGAACTAACCAATATTTCTTATGCTTACTCCTTTGCAAGTGAAATCTTTCAACAATGTTAGAGTTTATGTAACTATGGCTAGCTCCAAAATCAATTAAAATTGTTATGGGTTGGTTATCAATCTTACCTTCCACTTTAATCATGAGGGATTGATACTATGTTTTCTTGTTTTACAAGGCTACATAAATCATTGGCATGATTTCTCCCATGTCTTTAACTATTTCAGCCTCCTGAATGTTGTGGAAAATCCTCATTCTTTCACACTTGTGAGGGAAGTCCCTATATAAGTGATTTCGCTCACATCCCCAACATTGTATAAGTTGTTGCCTTGGCATTTTCCCAAATGAATCAGTTGTCTAATGCTCATTTTGGGTTGACTGTCCTTATTGATTTTCTTGTGAGATATTCTTGGAAAAGGGTGGCTTAAAACCTTTTTTCCTTTGATCCTTCTTACCCTTCATCTTGTCATTCCAAGATTTTTGGAAGACTGACCTTCCTCTCCTTTCCTCATAGAGATGTTTTTCTCTCCTTATAACTTTCTCCAACGTTCTAGGGTTACTATATTTTATCTTGTCACTGTAGAAAGAGTGTAACCCATTTAGAAACCTTTGGATTTTACCTTCTCATCCTTCATGAAGTCCATATACTTCAGCAACTCAAATAACCTCTTCTCATACTCATTCATTGTCATGCTTCCCAACTTGAGTTCAAAGAAATATTTCATCTTTCTCTCATAATAATTCTCAGAAAAATATTTCTCTTGGAAATATCCTTTGAACTGTCTCCATGAGACCTTCCTCTCATCAAGGCATTTTACTTGCTTAAGTTGGTCCCACCACATGGTTGTCTTTCCTTGCAAGTGGTAGGTTGCAATTCTTGTTTCTACCCTAGAGGAAAAATCATGCAGCTAGAAATATTTGTTCATTTCCAACTAGGCCTCATCTTCTTCTCCCTTCCTATGCTCACCATTGAAATTTGGTGGATTTATTTTTCTTATTTCACCTTTCAATATGTCTCCCTCGAGCCTCCTCCTTTTTCTCCTCACAGGGGATACACTTGGGCTAATCCCTGGCCCTAAACTTGCATGATCTCTCCTAGTGGATTGCTCTGGAGAATGATGGTGCCTTCTCATGATCCTTGTTTTCCTTCCATTCCCATGCTCATTCTTTATGCTATGGGATCTAGATTATGTCACTTTTCTAGCACTAGCTTCTTGCTTTGTGCCAGAATCTTCATTGGATTGCATCTGCAATATGTTCAAACTTTGAAGTATATTTTCCTAAGCCTTCATAATATTCTCATTATCATCACTATAACTCTACACTTCTCTTTGCAGATTTCTCATAATTACAAGTTATTTCCTCTCTCTTCTTCCATTATACTTTGTCTCAGCATTTCCTATGTTGACATGTAGCCCTCTAAATTCCTCTCCATGACTGTAGGACCCTTGGGAATCTTCCATGGGTACTCTAGTTTTCATATAGGAACCAAAATGTCTTCTTGTACCTCTAAAGTCTGCAATAAAATGTGCATGCAAATAAGTTTATGTTAGAAAAATATATATATACAACGCAAGTATGGAAAACAATACATAATTTTTTCTTCTCTTTAATGACACCAAACATCTTCTTTTGCATTAGTTGTAACTTATGTTTCCCAAATCAATTTTCTAGGTTGATAGTTGGATTCTCCTCTAGAAGAGTTTTCCAACAACTACTTTCTTTCTTAATTTTGAGTTCAAATAAGAAAGTTATGGTCATCTGAATATTGCTAATTTTCCCCTTTTTATACGTTCTTCATTCTGGTGCAAATAATCTTAGACACCAACTTATGCCACTTGTAGAAGTAAATCTATCAAGAACCCAGAAAATTTTGTAGGAGACAAATAATAATAATGATAGGGAAGTCATAGTGGATTTTTCCCTATTTCAGCATCCCCATTCTAAACCCCTTTGGATTTATTCAATTATTTCTTGGGTTATTTTCATTCCTACTTTATGGAGTCTCTCCAAGAATTTCAAATTGATTTGGACCTCTACCAATGATCTGGACCCAGATATTTAAAAAAAATTGTTTTGCATTTTTTGACAAATCCTAGAAGAAATGAGAAATGGCCATCTCAAGCACTTATGTAGATCTCCTGAATGTGGAAAAAACCCAGACATTTCATCTCATTCTGAGTTAATATGATATTTTTATGGCCAAAATAAGATTTTGGCTCCAGACTTGGTTTTTTCTTTTTGACACCCTGGAACAGTTTTTCCTACATGACATCTTTGTTGATGTGGTTGTTGATGTGGAATTATAGGTCCACACGGTACTATTATCTGATTCCATGTCAACCTTCTATCCCCCTGACCTACCTCATCATCTTTCTCTCTCTCCTTTCTCCTCTTTCCCTTACGCTAACCATAAACATTAATAAAGTATTAATATTTTACAACCCCACTTGCCCAACTGGCACATATCTAACCCCAAATGGGATAAGGATCCCACAGTGTCTGACAGAATTCCACACAGTGCCCCTTCATTGGCCATGGGGATGATCAGGTCACATCCCACACCTTTACCTTGGTTCACACAAATTTTCACATCTCTCGGATCCAATAGTGGATATTAGGCAAGATCAATGGTCGAAAGGTCATGTCGCATCCAAAAAGTGTCCAATTTTTAACAAACCTTTGGGTTGTGTTATTCCAAATTGTGTTCCACATGGCACGATCTCTCTGGTTTCGCATGGTACAATGCCTCAGACCAAAACCGCCTCTCTACCCATGCGATAGTGGTTTATGGTATTGTTATACCACCCCACGAATGTGGTTCCCATGTAACCTACCACCGTGACACCCACTGCCACCATAGAATTCAATTTCATTGTTTTCATGTCACTTCTTCCACGTCATGTACAATAAAATACACAAAAATTGTTGGACAACTGAGAGGGGTGGGTGAATCAGTTGTTACCGTGCTTAAACAATTATTCTTATTTTAAAATCTTTCTAGAGAACTCAATGACAGTCACAATAATGCAGGGAGGTAAGCAATAGAATATTCAACATCAACCACATACATGAAATATACAGAGACAAATATTTTCTGAGGAAACCCATAAAGGGTAAAAACCTCTTCTGCTTGATATGATAAGTAATCTTTATTTTCTATACATTATCATTCTTATGAGCACCAACTTATTGTGAGGCTACCACCTCTGTTTTGCAAGCTGCAATTTGCTGAGAGCACCAACTCTCTGGTTTCTCTAGCACCCACTAGAAGGAAGCACCAACTCCTTGGTTTTTCTAGCATCCACTAGAAGGAAGCACCAACTCCCTAAGTGTTCCAGCACCAACTGTATGAAAGCACCAACTTCCAGTCACACAGGAACTGGCCTATATAACAAAGAACAATAGTTCTCCCTTGCACCACCCTGCCACCCTTGTTTTTCTAGTTGCAACCAGATGGAAGCTACAACTCCCTGTGTTCAAGAACCCACTTGAAAATCTGAGGACACCAATTCTCCCTAGCATCTCCCAACCACCCTGAAATATAAATATTTGTCTTTTACAAATTTATCACAGTCATACATCATTTATCTATGGCTTACCAGTCTCATCACTATTCTACTACACTGCTCTACTCTACCTACATCAGTGTCTCTCTCCTCATGTCTGTTGTGCTTTCTGTTTTTCTCTCAAATATGCGTTTTTGTTCCTTACTTCTTTTTGGCTTCAGCTACTGCACATCACATGCTTCTACCCGCATGAATCACACTCAACAGTTGCAACCATATTTTCTATGTTCTATGTTTTTATACTCTCTATGAACCTTTTGCATACTTCATGCATTATGCCACTACATACTCTTCACTGTGTCACTGTTCTTCCCTATAGGTTGTTCATTGCATCTCTTCCTCCCTCCTGCATAGCTCGATAGTAGAATCACTTCACTTCTTTGTTCTACATGCTTTTCTCTCGTCGAGCCATCTCCTGATCATCATGGAAACTCTTCATCTTCTCTGGCAGTTAGCTCCATGCGTTCATCATCACTAGGCGTTATGCTAAGATTCCTTAGCTTCTATGGCAATCGAGACTCTTCGTCTTCTCTGTTGATCATCCTGAGACTGTTCTTCATCAATGGTCGTTATCCTAAGATTCTTCGATTTCTTTGGAAGTTACAGTCTTTGACGCATTTCCATCTATCAATCGTCTCTATGATGAGCCCTCATTCCACTGGCAGTTACCTCAAGACTCTTTAGCTTCTTTGGCGATCACCCTCCAGCTCCTCGAGTTCTCTGGTAGATGAAATCAATCATTTTCTGCAGTTACAATTAGTCCATCTCTTAGTAGTTACTGAGAGAACCTCTGCATGACCACCGGCGGTGACCAAGCGCTTATTCAAAAGGATTTTTCCAATTTTTGTCTAGTGAGCATTGACTCCATTTCATGATATGACCTTGGGCTATGAGCTTCATGTGACCAAGTAATTGCGAGCGTGTCCAACGGTGGTTTAGAACAAACTTCTTTTCACCCCGTAATTCACCACAAGCCTCCATGTGTCCTTTCTCCACAAACCGTGGTTTCGATTGCGACCCACTTAAGAAAAATTAAGGCTCGAGCATGTTTTGGCCCCGCAATGGAGCACAATCATTGATCTCATGATCTTGACGGTGTTTTTGAATGGACGGTTCAGATCTGTCCTCTCGATTCCATGGACTAGATCTTTCCTTCCTCCATCAACAGCTAAGGTTTCCTTTGTGATCCGGGCTCCGGGAGTTTCAACTCTCAAGCCCTGTTGCTACTGACTAGATATCTTTTGAAATGGAAGATCTGTTGACATTTGTCCTCTCCAATCGATGGTTCTTCCTTCTTTCCTTTATCCACATGCAATCCTTATTCTCAATGATCATATGACACGTGTCCCTCCAAACCAACGGACTAGATCGATTTCGTGATATGGGCTCCAGGAGTTTCAATTCTCAAGTTCTCATTTTCTCCTGGAGAATGTCACCCAGAGTCCACGATCCAATGACCAGTGTCCCTCTTGGATCAACGGTTGAGATCTCCTTTGTGTCTCTGGACTTCGTAGATTTCAATTCTCAAACTCTTGTTCATCCTTCCTTTGCTTTTCCCGAAGTTGACAATCCACTAACGCGTGTCCTCTTTAATCCAACAGCTATCCTCCACTCCGAGACTTTAGCCTTCATGACTTCGGGTCTTTGGGTGAGTACTAGTGGTAAGACTCTCGAAGAAAAACTCTCGGAGTGATGTAACTCTTGCGTCAGTCGATGACGTGTCATGAGTCAAGCAGTTTCCACGTGTCACTCGGATTTTTGATTTCCATGTACCTGAAATTTTGAATCAACTTGACACTTGTCATTGTTTGATTGCACCACATGTCCTTTCTGATGTATTTTTCCAATTGTCCTTGCTAAGGTAGTCTACTGACGTGGTCTGCCATGATCTAACGGTCATTGTCTGATCTCCAGATCCAACGGTTGATGGAAATTCTCATTCTGGGGATTTCAAATTTCAAACTTTCATGTGTAAACTCCTCGCATCTCTATATCCAAAGTGAATGTTGTTTGTTTGATCAGGATCTTGGATCGATGGATTGATCTTTTTGCGATGCAAATTTTCTATCTTATCATGTCCTTCCACTCAAAATTGATCCAACGACTGTGATCAAATCATGACTTCACGTTTCAGGTGTTTGAACGTGAGCCAACCATGACTCTTCCAACTCTCGACTCCCAATTTTTTGAAACTTGCTCTAGATCAACGACCCACATCCCTCTATGATCCAACAATCTAGATCTTATCGACACTTCACGTTTCGCAAATTTGGAGGAAAAATCACCTTTGACTTTTCCATTTTGTCAGTCAGTGAAATGATGATCTCTTGCCATGTGTCCTCTGGATCCAACGGTTTAGATCTCATCGTGATTTTTTATTTCACGGAGTTGGAGGATGGCTCTCGGCCTTATCCTCTTTGTTGTTATACTGGATCTAATGACTTTTTGTCCTCGACACTTAGATCCAACAGATCAGATCTGTACTTATCCTCTGTGCTTCCTATGGTCACTGGAATCTGATCTAATGGACATTGGGTATTCAGGATTGGTGATCCAACAGCCACTGTCGCTCCTCCTTCTGGGCTTTGGCTTTCTCAAATCTCTAAGTGTCAAAGGTTCTCTGAGTCCTGATGACTTTGGGTCTCATCTACATTTCTAAGAACTCTATCTCTCCTGAGTGTTGGTAATGGAATTAACCTCGGCCCTGGCACACACTTGTGCTCTGTGTGCAACTTTGTGCTATTCCTCTCTGGTCTTGGATTGCACATTGTTTGCTTCTTCACTTGAGATTACCTTTGATCCTTCTACAATCCATGACCTTTGATCCTTCTACAATCCTTGATGTATGGGATATCATCTACGTATCTCAGAACAATATCTCTCCTGAGCTTTGATCTATGCATATTGTTTGCTTCTTCACCTAAGCTTATGTTGTTCATGTTTTTCCATCGATGCACACTCTGATATTTCCATCAATGACAAGAACACTCTACCTATAATCATGCCATCATCGTTGTTGTTCTTACCATCAATGAAAAGCATACTCTACCTATAAACATGCCAACAATCTCCCCCTTTGGCATTGATGGCAACCTTGAAGGACTGCATTGTTCTACTTACATCTCCAACTGTAGCATCCAGAAGACACCTTTTCTCCCCCTTTGACATCAATGTCAAAGAAAATATGCTCCCCCTGAGTTGTTGCAATACTTTGTCGGAGGTATCAGATATTCAACCAATACATACTCCCCCTAATAGGATGGACCCTCTTATCAAGGATGATTTTAAGGATGGAAATTTATTTTAAAATGTAGAAATCTTTGTGAATCTTACTAATCCTTCATATGCCAACTATAAATGTTTGGTGATATTTTTATAAAAAAATTCAAATTTCTAAGGATTTTCTATAGTTAGTATAAAAATTTGGCAATTTTTAAGGTAAAATAATTTTATCCTATAGAATTTGGGTGAATCATTTTTAGAATAGCGAATCCTTTTTTGGGAAAAAACATGGAAAATTAGCCCATGAGAAAAATTTAGCCCCTAAAATCATCCCTGCCTCTTATTTGAGTTTTACAGAGTATTTGTATCTAACTCACAATCTTCTCCTTCTGATTCTTGGACCTGTTCATCTTCAACTTCAGTTGTGTGCTCTGTAGCAGACTCAATATTTCTCACCTCTCTTACTGGGACTCCTTCATCAACCTTTTCTTGTCATAACTGAATGAATCCCCCTGCCACTCTTCTCTGATCTTCTATTATAACAATTTCATTTCTCTTCCATGATGCCTACAATCAAAGACTTTTATGACCATATGCATCACAAGAAAAAACCATTACAAACACTCTCATACATGCTTTCCCTTTTTACAAATCAAGGACCTGTGTTAGACTTCTTAGGAGTATTGATTTCTTCATTGTTGTATCCAAGACCAGATTTGTCATTTGGTGATCTCTAACTATCCAAGATCTCATCCAGGGTCATGGAGTTGTTCAGGAACTTGATTTGCTTGTTTGACTTCTCAACCTTCACAACTTTCGATTCCGGCTTATGACATGATTCTTCTTCTACTTCTTCTTTTATTGCATGGGAGGATTCAATATCAACATCATTATCTGTCCTTGTGCCTTTATCCACCACTTGTCTTGAGTTTACATTTTTCACCTTACAATCTTTGGATGTAAACACCTTTTCACAGCCTCTGTCACACATTTGACTTGTACTGAGAAAATTATGTTTCAGACCATCTACAAGTAGAACATCCTGAGAATTTACTTTTCCATTACTAATCCTCATTCCATAAGAAGTTAGAGTTCCTAGGATTTGATCAATAGACAGAGTCTTAAGATCATTCAGTTCTTCTATTGCATAAACTTTTGGATTGAATCTATCAGGCAGAGATCTTAAGATCTTCTAAACTAGTCATACGTCTTCAATCTTCTCACCAAGACCTTTCATGGAATTTACAAGCTCCTCAACTCTTAAGAAAAATTTATTAATTGCCTCATCCTCATTTATATTTAGTTGTTCAAACTGTAATCTGTAGGTTTGAAGCTTGGCATCCTTTACCTTCTCATTACCTTCATAGCTGCTAATGAGTTTGTACCACATTTCTTTCGCAGTTTCTAAGTGCATAAATTTTACAAATTCTACTTCTGCAAGCCCACTCAGAATAGCATTCATAGCCTTAGCGTTGAAGCTGAATTCTAGCTTGTCATCCTTGGAAGCTAATACAACCAGCTTTACATAACTAGTCTCTACCACATCCTAGACATCTGCACCTAAATCCATTATGTAGGTTCTCATCCTAACTTTCCATAAGCCAAAGTTTGTTCCATTGAAAAGGGGGGCCTTATTGGTTGAAGTTCCTCCATGGCTAGTCATGTTTAAGCTCTAGGATCTACCCTTATATAAAGGGAACTCACTCTGATACCAATTGTTGGACAACTGAGGGGGGGGTGGGTGAATCAGTTGTTATCGTGCTTAAACAAATATGATTATTTTAAACTCTTTACATAGAACTCAATGACAATCACAATAATGTAGGGAGGTAAGCAATAGAACATTCAACATCAATCACACACATGAAACCCATAAAGGGTAAAAACCTCTTCTTCTTGATATGATAAGTAATCTTTATTTTATGTACATTATCATTCTTATGAGCACCAACTCATTGTGAGGCTACCGCCTCTATTTTGCAAGTTGCAACTTGTTGAGAGCACCAACTCTTTGGTTTCTCTAGCACCCACTAGAAGGAAGCACCAACTCCCTGATTTATCTAGCACCCATTAGAAGGAAGCGCCAACTCCCTAAGTGTTCCAACACCAATTCCACGGAAGCACCAACTTCCAGTCACACAGAAACCGACCTGTATAACAGATAACAATAGTTCTCCCTTGCACCACCCTGCCACCCTTGTTTTTCTGGCTACAACTAGATGGAAGCTACAACTCATTGTGTTCAAGAACCCACTTGAAACTTTGAGGACAACAATCCTCCCTAGCACCTCCCAACCACCCTGAAATATAAATCTTTGCCTTTTACAACTTTATCACAGTGATACAACATTTATCTATGGCTTACCAGTCTCATCACTATTCTACTACACTTCTCTACTCTGCCTACATCAGTATCTCTCTCCTCATGTCTATTTCACTTTATGTTCTTCTCTCGGATATGTGTTTATGTTCCTTGCTTCTTTTGTGCTTCATCTCCTGCACACTACATGATTCTACCTGCATGAATTACACTCAACAGCCGCAACCATCTCTTCTTTGTTCTGCATTTTTATACTCTCTATGCACCTTCTGCATACTTCATGCGTTATACCACTACATAATCTTCACTGCATCATTGTTCTTCCCTACAGGTTGTTCATTGCAGCTCTTCCTCCCTCCTGCATAGCTCGACAACAGAATCACTTCACTTCTATGTTATGCATGTCTTTCTCTCGTCGAGTCATCTCCTAATCATCATGGAAACTCTTCATCTTCTTTGGCGGTTATCTCCATGCGTTCATCATCACTAGGTATTATGTTGAGATTCCTTAGCTTCTCTAGAAATAGAGACTCTTTTTCTTCTCTATTGATCATCCTGAGACTGTTCTTCATCAATGGTCATTATCCTGATATTCTTTGGCTTCTTTGACAGTTACAGTCTTCGACACATTTCCATCTATCAATCATCTCTATGATGAGTCTTCATTCCACTAGCAGTTACCTCAAGACTCTTCAGCTTCACTGGCAATCACCCTCCAGCTCCTCAAGTTCTCTGGTAGATGCAATTAGTCATTTTCTGCAGTTATAATTAGTTTGTCTCTTAGCAGTTACTGAGAGAACCTTCGCGCGACCACCGGCGGTGACTAAACGCTTATTCAAAAGGCTCTTTCTGATTTTTGTCTAGCAAGTGTTGGCTGCATTTCATGATATGACCTTGGGTTATGAGCTTCATGTGACCAAGAAATTGCGGGCCCGTCTAAAGGTGGTTTAGACCAAACTACTTTTTTCCCCTCAATTCACCACAAGCCTCCACGCATCCTTTCTCCACAAACCGTGGTTTCAATTGTGTCTCGCTTACGAAAAATTAAGGCTCGAGCATGTTCTGGCCCCATAATGGAGCATGACCGTTGATCTCATGATATTAATGGTGCTCTTGAACGAATGGTTCAAATATTTCCTCTCGATTCCATGGACCAAATCTCCCCTTCCTCCATCAATGACTAAGGTTTCCTTCGTGATCCGGGCTCCAGGAGTTTCAACTCTCAAGCCCTATTGTTGTTGACTGGATATCTTCCCGAATGGAAGATTTGCTAACATTTGTCCTCTTCAATCGACGATTCTTCCTTATTTCCTTTATCTACATGCAATCCTTAGTCTCAGCAATCAGATGACATGTGTCCCTTCAAACCAATGGACGAGATCGATTTCGTGATCCAGACTCAGGGAGTTTCAATTCTCAATTTCTCGTTTTCTCCCAGAGCATTTCACCCGGAGTCCACGATCCAACAACGAGTTTCCCTCTCAAATCAACGATCAAGATCTCCTTTGTGTCTCTGGACTTCGGATATTTCAATTCTCAAACTCTCATTCATCCTTCCTTTTCTTTTTCCTCGAGTTGACAATCCACTGACGCGTGTCCTCTTTAATCCAACGGCTATCCTCCACTCCAGAAATTTGGTCTTCGGGACTTCGGGTCTTTGGGTGAGTACTGGTGGTAAAAATCCCAAATCAAAACTCTTGGAGTGACATAACTCTTGCGTCAATCGATGACGTGTCATGAGTCGAGTAGCTGCCATGTGTCACTTGGATTTGTGATTTCCACGTACTTGAAATGCCAAATCAACTTGACACTTGTCATTGTCTGATTGCGCCATGTGTCATTGCTGATATATTCTGCCACCTATCCTTGTCAACGTGGTCTGTTGATGTGTTCTGCCACGATCTAACGATCATTGTCTGATATCGAGATTCGACGGTTGATAGATCTTCACATTCCGAGGATTTCAAATTTCAAGCTTTCCATAGTGTAAACTCCTCACATCTCTATATCCGAAGTGAATGTTGTTTGTTTGATAAGGATCTTGGATCGATGGCTCGATCTTTATGTGATCCAAATTTTCTAGCTTATCCTATCCTTCCACTCGAAATTGATCCGACGATTGTGATCAAATTGTAACTTCACGTTTCAGGTGTTTAAATGTGATCCAACCATGACTCTTCCAACTCTCAACCCCTGATTTTCCAAAACTTGCTCCAGATCAACATCCCACAACCCTCTATGATCCAATGGTATGGATCTTATCGGGACTTCACGTTTCGCAAATTTGGAGAAAAACTCACCTTTGACTTTTCCAGTTTGGGAGTCAGCGAAATGATGATCTCTCGCCTTGTGTCCTCTGGATCCAACGGTTCAGATCTCATCGTGATTTCTCATTTCGCCGAGTTAGAGGATGGATCTTGGCCTTATCCTCTTCAAAGTTATATTGGATCCAACGGCTCTCAGTCCTCAGTGCTCAGATCCAATGGATCAGATATGTACTTCTCCTATGTGCTTCGTTTGGTCACTAGACTCTGATCTAACGAACATCGGGTATTTGGGATTGGCGATCCAACGACCACTGTCACTCCTCCTTCTGAGCTTTGGCTTTCTCAAATCTATAAGTGTCAAAGGTTCTATGAGTCTTGATGACTTTGGGTCTCATCTACTTTTCTGAGAACACTATCTCTCCTGAGTGTTGGTAATGGAATTAACCTCGGCCCTCGCTCACACTTGCGCTCTGCATGCAACTCTACGTTATTTCTCTCTGAGCTTGGATTACACACTATTTGCTTCTTCACCTGAGCTTACCTTTTATCCTTATACAAGACATGACCTTTGATCCTTCTGTGATCCTTGATGTATGGGATCTCGTATGTGCATCTCATAACGTTATCTCTCCTGAGCTTTGATTTATGCATATTGTTTGTTTCTTCACCTGAGCTTATGTTGTTCATGTTTTTCCATCGATGCACACTCTGATATTGCCATCAATGAAAATAAAACTCTACCTGCAATCATTCCATCGGTGTTGTTGTTCTTGTCATCAATGACAATCATACTCTTCATGTAACCATGCCAACAAAATTTCCCAAATTTCAAATTTTTTTCCAAATTTCCAAAAATGCGTAATTTCGAAATTTTGTCAGGGCTTCCATGAGACCCTAAATTAAGCTTGAAAATGGTTGATTTAGGCATGTTTCATATCAAATCAACCTATGCACCAAACTTTGACTCTCTTAGGTCGAATTCTCAGCCAATTTCAATGCAAAAATTAGGGTTTTCCCAATTTCGCCCAATTTTTCATGGCTACACTGCAATTTCCATAATTCGACCAATTGCAGGCCCAACAAATGCATATTTACAAATTAAAATTGGGGGTTTTGACCCCCAAACTCGATTTCACCAAAATTACAAACAATCTCCTTACACTTTTTCCTGGAAAAATCTTACAACCACATTGTAAACATTCTTTGAGCTTTAACTCTACAATTTTAGCTTTTGTGTGCTAAGTTTAGCCCATACAGGCTCAGTGTTTGAACCTGTCACTCTGATACCATTTTGTAATGTCCCCCATCTTAACCAGGGAACATTACTTCCAGAAAAACACATAAATTTGAAATTTTATTTTGCTAATTAATTCATGTAGCCTCTACGAATTTAACACATATTTAACTAGATTTTTATACCCATCACTAAATGTATCCACAAAATTATAAAAGAACATAATGCAACCATAAAATCATCTACAACAACAAATAAAAATCATTCTCATGCACAGGGTAAAAACACAACCATAAAACTCATAAGATAAACTCAGAAAATAATTAAACACTTATCTTTTAAAACGTTTTTGCAACCAGCTGCTTGGGAAGGACATTCCACCCAACCATAGGCCTGTTGTTCCAAATATCAACAACAAGTCACCTTATTAAGTGAAATTGGAAATGAAAAGTGTTGTCTAGGAAAGGAAGATGAAAGTTGGATATGGCACATAAGAATGGGTCACATACACTTTGATGGCCTTGTCAAAGTCAGCAAAAAGGAAGCAGTTAGAGAAATGCCACAAATCACAAAACCAACCAACACTTTATGCAAGCATTGTCAACAAGGAAAGAAAACAAAGACTAGGTTTAAATCAAAGGAATATTCAATGAAAAGACCACTAGAAATTGTGCATATTGATCTAGTTGGACCAACTACAACAAAGGGTTTAAAAGGTGAGAAATACTTTATGTTATTAGTTGATGATTATACAATAATGATTGTAGTTTTCTTTCTCGGGAATAAGTCAAAATCTTTGAAAAATTCAAGGTCTACAAGGAAATGGTTGAAAATGAAATGGATTCAAAAATCAAATGTTTGAGATCTGATAATGGAGGAGAGTCTACTTCAAAGGAATTTATGGACTATTGCAACAGGCATGGAATAAAAAGGAAATTATTCATTGCTAGGACACCTCAACATAATGGAGTTGTTGAAAGAAAGAACATGACAGTACAGGAAATGGCTCAAACAATGCTAATGGATTCAAAATTGATTGACATTTTTTGGACACATGCAGTGCATAAAAAAATTCATATTCAAAATAGAGTAATGCTCAGAAACAACAATGCCAAAACTCCCTACGAGCTATGGAAAGGAAGACCAACATATGTGAAGCACTTCAGAGTATTTGGAAGCAACTGCTACATCAAAAGAGAAGATGGTAGAATGGGAAAGTTTGGCTCTCGTGTGGACAAAGGAGTACTTGTTGGTTACTCAAGTACAAGGAAATCATACAAGTTTTACAATCTGAGGTTGAACAAAGTTGTGGAAAGCATAAATGTAACAATTGATGAAACAGGTGGACGAGAATTAAAGGAAGAAGAAAATGAATCAATGGAACAACTTTATGAAGAAGAAGTAGAAGGGGGAAATGAAGAGGATCAGATAGAAGTAGAAGAGAAAGTTCAGTAAGTGCCTCCAAAGACACCTAGAAAATGAGTACGGAAGAATCATCCTTCAGATCAGATTATCAGAAACAAAGATGCAGGAGTTGAGACTAGAAGAAGAATATGTTAACCAGAACAAACACACCTAGAACCCTTATCTACGATTGAACCAAGAATTTTTGAAGAGGTCAGCAAGGATGAACTCTAGAATAAGGCCATGGATGAAGAATTGGATAAAATAGAGAAGAATGACACTTGGGAATTGGTTCCAAGACCAAAGAATAAGAATGTGATTGGCACAAAGTGGGTTTTCATAAATAAATTGATTGAAGATGGATAGTTTAAAAGGAACAAAGCTAGATTAGTATGTAAAGGATACACACAAGTTGAAGGAATCTACTTTGAAGAGACATTTGTCCCAGTTGCTAGAATGCAAGAAATCTGATTGCTTTTAGCTTATGCATGCTCCAAGAATATTAAAGTTTATCAGATAGATGTGAAATCAACTTTTCTGAATGGGGAACTTGAAGAAGAAGTCTACATTGAACAACCATAAGAATTTCAGTTATCAGAGAACACGGATTATGTGTGTAAATTGAAGAAGGCCTTGTATGGTCTAAAGCAGGCTCCTAGAGCATGGTACTCTAGACTGGATAAATATTTACAGTAGGCAGGGTTCAGAAAAGGAAGTAAAGATAACAACCTCTACATCAAGTTAACTCAAGATAGTATTTTATTAATTGAAGTTTATGTTGATGATATTATTTTCAGAAGTATTGATGACAGGTTAAGCCAGAAATTTGCAAAGGATATGCAAAATGAATTTGAAATGTCATCACTCAAAGAACTATCATTCTTTCTGGGTCTTCAGATACGTCAAAGCAACCAAGGAATTTTTATTTCTCAAACTAAGTATATCAAAAAAATGCTAAAGAGGTTCGGAATGGAAGATTGCAAACCAGTTACCACTCCTATGCAAACCAGTTTCTAGTTGAGCAAAGATGATGATTCAAATTCTATAAACTAGAGGAAATGCAGGTCAATGATTGGTAGATTACAATATGTGACAACATCCAGACTAGATGTAATGCAAGAAGTTGGACAGGTGGCACGATTTCAAGCAACACCAAAGGAATCACATGTATTAGCAGTGAAGAGGATTTTCAGATATCTCAAAGGAACAAAAGAGTTTGGATTATGGTATCCAAAAGGAAAGGATATATCACTTATTGCCTACACAGATGAAGATTGGGCAGGTTGCATTGATGACCGACGAAGCACTAGCGGAGCAGCGTTATACTTGGGTGAGTTCTTAGTATCTTGGCTAAGAAAGAAACAATCATCAGTATCTTTATCTATAGCTGAAGCAGAGTATATTGCAACAACAGGATGTTGTACTTAGGTTCTATGGATGAAACAAAATTTGACAGGTATACAAGTTGAGTATGATGATCCCATTCCAATCTATTGTGATAATAAAAGAACCATCAGTATCTCAAAGAACTCGGTGATGCACTCCAAGATGAAGTACATTCCAATAAAGTATCACTTTGTACAGGAACAAGTTGTAGAGAAGAACATCAAAGTTGAATATGTGGGCACAAAATAACAGGTGGCAGACATCTTTACAAAACCACTTCCAAGGGAAGCCTTTGAATATCTTCGTCAGAGACTCAGATTAATTTCTACTCCAAAATGAATGTTATTGAATGCTTATCTTACATGTCTTAGATTTACACGAGAAAGCACCATAAAGAGGATAGTTCAGGTTGGGAGATCAGTTTCAGGAAGAGTTCAGTCAAGGGGAGTATCCCCGAATGGAAATATACCTTTGTCATTGATGACAAAGGGAGAGAGATTTATCAGATGCAAAGGTAAATGCTTGGAGAAAGAGCATAGAGGTATGGTTCTAGGGGGAGCGATGTTCACAAGGGGAGAATGAGTGATATGACTTCAGTATTGCATCAAAGTGTTTCCATAAATGCCAAAGGGGGAGATTGTTGATTAATTTGGTTGGTTTTCATTGATGTCAACCCTTGAAGAAAGTCCGGTAGCAAATTTTGGTAGCACAAAGGTTTGGGTAATGGACCCAACTTTGTTTGATGTAAAATGGTATGAGTTTTGATATATTTGTAGGCAAGACTATTCTATATGGATAGTACATGTCATGTCATTTCCAATGGTATGTGGAACATCATATAACTCCTCACGGTTAGAGAGTTATGGCCATGTGAAGTTGGAGAACCCTCATGAGTCATCTAGGAGCCCCAAAAGGTCAAAGTACTCAAAGTGGTTGCAAAGAATAAATTATTTAAACAATAAGTGAAGTGATGAGTGTAAATAATTCAAAGTGGATACAAAATAAATTATTTAAATAATAAAGTTAATGGACTAATGACTATGTGGAAAAGTGGTTAGAAGTGGGTTAGCCCTAAAATAAGGAAAGTGGGTTAAGATGGTTAGAAGGTAATTTAAATAATAAATTGAAATGATGAGTGTAATATAAGTCAAAGTGGATACAAAAGAAATTATTTAAATAATAAAGTTAATGGAGAAATTACTAAGTGGACAAGTGGTTATAAGTGGGTTAGCCCTAAAATAAGGAAAGTGGGTTAAGATGGTTAGAAGGTAACCCCTTGAGGAAGCTACATGAAAGTATAAATAAGAGGCAGGGGTCTCTCATATTTAAATCACACTTCAGCATATTAAATATCTACAAGTGACTGGTGTAACCAAAGGATATCTAAGGTGAATTTCAGAGGGAAGGTGAAGTAAAGAAGGATGATGCTTTCTAAAGTATGTTATTTACTGGTCATCTCACCATTTTAGCAATAATTTTTTTTCTAGAATGACTCAAACTGCGAAATTGGGAGGCCATAGAGGAAATATATCCAAGTATCTGTGATAATAATTTCATCTTGTGGTTCTTTGTATTTTTGGAGTTACACTCCGTGGAAAATAGGGTTTTTGGCTAGTCATGAAACTAGTCTAAAACAGGCATTTCAGGTAAAAACATCACAACTTCTTCATAAAAGATTCAAATTCAGTAAGACCAAATTTATCAGTTAGAGTATAGTCTTTAGTATTCTGTGTACCATTTTCATATCCATACAACAAATATTATGTGCGGGGAATTCTCTACAAGTTCTCTCTCTAGAATAAGTCAGAATTCAACAAGGTATGTGATCATATACACCAGGTCTATTACAAAGTTACAAATCAAATTTGGATGATGAAATTGATGAGGGATTTTGGTTGAGGTACATTTTGGGTACATGGTTGAGACAAGTAGTTGATGCTTTGGCACATACATGAGGTGTATAGTTGGCGATGTTGGTACATCTTGATGATTCATAGTTTATATGTATTTGATGCATTATTTGTACATATTTGGTGCATGGTTGATGCACTTGTTTATGGTACAGGTTTATTACAAGTTGTTTGGTGTAGGTTGATTGGTATAGGTTTACAACAGTATATCTCACACTGATAGTGTGACAGTGGGTCCATCATTCTACTTATATTTCAGGGTGGTTGGACGGGGTAAGGACAAGTGGTTGTAGCCACCTTCCAATTGTAGCTGGAGAACATAGGGGGTTGTAGCCTCCTTCTAGTTGTAACCAGAGAATTGTGGAGTTGGATCTTCCCTCGGGTTGTAGCCTGACAAACTAGGGGGTTATAGCCTCCTTCCAGTTGCAGCTAGAAAACAAAGGAAGTTGTTGCTTCCAATGAACGTAATTCTTAAAGACATATAAGAAAAATCATTATGTGGTTTTCTCCCACTTTTGGTTTCCACGTAAAAACACTAGTGTATTGTGTATGTGTATGATTGCTCATTTGTTCATTGTTTATTTACTCTAAAACTATTGGATGATAATGTTACATTGTTATAACACTTGCATTTTATGGTTAAAAAGATTACATTTCTTTATTACTAATTCACCCCCCTCTCATTAATCCAACAAAAAAAATCAACAACTCATCCTTGTGCCCAACTCTGAGATTCGAGCATAAAACTATGAGAAGTGGTGTAGAATAATATATATAAAAAAAATGGAGAAGATGGAGATTTCTTTCTTTTTATCAGAAGCTTGATTATGTATCCATGGAAGTGCCTTATTCTTCCTATGATATTCTTCCCTTCTAACAATACTGAATATTGGGCCTTTGATGAAGCCTCTCTTCCCTTTTTAAGAAGAAATTTTCTAACTACTTGAGTAGTTAGGGTTTTTCCCTTTTAGAAATTCCCATACAAGTTAATTCTTGAAACATTACATTTAATCAATGTCTCATTAATTCCTCATTAATGAATTATCATCATTAATACAATTATTTTGAAAGTGGGTCTCTCTCCTTTTATTTAATAAAAGTTTTTAATTAAACTTTTATTTAAAAAAAAAATGATTAATTTTCCATCAAAAAAGGATGACTGCAATTTAATTTTCTGGAAGTGAAATCCAACTTTGTATCCATGAAAACCACTCTGATGTGCTATTCATCATCTCATATTTCCAATGATATAAATTTTCCCAAATCCGTTGCCCGGATCTCAAGATATGAGCTTGTGAAGTTGAGTTGTCATGCAGGCCCATTAAAAATGTAGCTGAATGACATTTTAATTTCTGAGGAAAATTTATCAAAATTCAACACTTTAAGCCTATACCAACATCTTCTATGTCGAAATACCTTTCCAAAAGTATAAATTTTGCACTATTTCGACACCTAGAGCTCAAGTTGTGGCCTTAGCAAGATCAACACTCAACCATCGTCGATCAAAGTTGATGGGAAAATCTCAACCCTTGGATTGATTTCTGTGCTTCCCTTCATAAAAATAGACTTTTTGGTTTAAAAGTATATCCCACATGCATTGGGATATTATATTATTCATGATATATAATACTAAGTGTTTGATAACTTAGCAAGAAACACAAGAAGAGAGGAAATTATGGAGCTTGGAGGACTCGACCCTTGGAAAATTGTCGAATAAAATAATAATTTTGGAATCTTGTTGTCATTCATATCATGCCCAGACATTGATGAATCAGTCATTCATATACTTCCATGTGTCTTTGTAATAATTTTTTGTGTGTTTATAATAATAATATTCACGTGTCTCCCTCCACGAGTTGTCATGTGTCACAATTCCATGCTTCCATGTGGAATGTTCTTATTGGTTCATGGTTTAAATGGGGAAAATTTTGGAATAATGGTTAAGTATGGGAAATCAGGTGTAAGGGTAAGTGAAGGGAAAATTGTAGATAGTGGAAGTCAAGGGGGTAGTTTGTAGGTTGAGGGGACGGGTTGGAAGATTGGGGAGTGAGGTGAGTAAGGGAGTGAGGGATGACCGATGTTCGCAAACCCAATGAGGATTGTGAGTAGTTTGAGGGAAAGGGGAGAAATGTAGATGATGGAAGTGAGGGAGGAGAAATGTAGGTAGCAGGAGAGGGGGTGAGGAAGTGTAAGGAGGTGAGGGAATGTACGAGTCTGCCAACCCGTGAACCCGTGAATACTAAAAAATGACTAAGTATGGAGAGAGATATTTAGTGAAAATTGTAAGTATGGTAGCATTGTATTATAGGAGAGGAGAGGCGAACATGATACTTAAAAAGATTCTTCATAATCCGACCTCTGGACAATATCTTGAGTAAATTAGGCATACAGAAACATATTTCTAATCCGAAAAAGCATGGCGAAGCTAAGACTGAGGGTTGCAGAGTGAACTTATAAAAGTTCAAAAATGTCTTCTTTTGATATCAAGGATTTTATGAATCCAAGAGCAAGAAAATAAAGATGACCAAATTTTGGTCAACAGGGACTCAAAAAACATAGTTCGGCATTTTGCAATAGGGACCACTCCAAAGAATACCAAGTTGCAGAGAATTGTAGAGAAGATCAAATTGCTTCTATACCTAATTAAATCAAACTTCATCCACATCCCCTGCACAAACAATGAAGAAGCTGAAATCAAGGGAAACCAAGAAATCGACATGGCCCCTGGTCATATGAACAATTAGGGGAGGGTCTTATTCTCTGCACCTCCCTAATTCTTAATCCCCTTGTCACCTCAGCTCCACCTAGATCCAGAATCCACACTGCTCAACATCTACTGGGTTCATGCAATATGGGAAACATCATAAAAAGGGAAGCGTCATACCCCCATATCACCTGGTTTGTGGGAAATTGTAGGAAACGATCCATAATCGACTTCATGGCAAGGATTGGCCACCTTTTGATCCTCCTTCATGGGACTCCATGGTGCAAAGTACCCTGTGGAATCAGGCCAACGAATTCTTCACCTGCAATGAGGATAAGTGAAAAGACAATCATCATGAGCTCCAACAAGGAAAATCAGTCAGTACATGCCACTTCAACGCCTGAAAGACACTTGATCTGTGAGCTTGCTCGAAGCAGGTTGTATTCATGCATCATGGTCATTCTACATCGTGATAAATTTGAAGGCATGCCCATGTTTCACCATTTCAGTCGGCCTCTCAGGGATCTCACAGACTTGATTCTAGTTGAGGAAGAGGAAGCTCAATGAATCCTGTCATTCAAGAAATATTTTGGAAGGCAAATTACCTCTGATAATCACAACTAGAATAATGCTAGAGGTAATTCCCCTGGCCAATTTGAAATCATAAGTGTCATATGTATTCTCACTTGGTGTTGGGTAGGAGGTATTGTACCTGGACAAATTGATTTCTTTAGTGTTAGAGGCATGGCTCAAGAGAATGTTCACCAACAAGCCTAAGAGAATGCGGAGAATGAGCTAGTGGATGAAAATTTCACCACCTCTCAATGATTATCTCTCTGAATCGATTCCCACATATCTAATATTTCTTTCACGATGGAAACATTGGCTCAACATCGAAAGCTAATCGGTCAACTACAAGATGAAGTCGACTTCCTTCGTTGAAAAGGGGAGACCATAGAAGCTCAGCTGGACGCAAGATCTCCAAGCTCTTCAGTCCAAAGTCAAAATGAGGAAGTTGGTATAAGACCAAATTCCACACTTCCAGACTTGAATGTGGCACTAGAACCGCCACCGGAAGAACATCAAGTGCAAGAGGACCAGAAAGAAAGTTTCGAGTTTTGTAAAATTTGCATAAATACATCTCTATTTTTTTATCTTACTCGAGATAGGAACAACATAGTATGTAATCAATATTGCTTGAAAATTTATAAGCTCATTTTTGTCAGTTTTTGAAAGAATGATGTTGTTGGTATTCCCTTCTTACCAGCTTATTCCTATGTGTTTTTCCAGAGTTTATACTTAAGGCTTTTAAAGTATAAAGTCTCGGCATCCGAAAAAAGGTAGAGAGAGTTAAGGTATAAATTGTGTTAGTTACTAAGAGAAAAGCTATGGTTGGTTTGTTAACTGTCTCTATCTAGCTTCTCAGTGTTCCGGGATGCTTATATCCCATTCAATTGCTGCCCATGAACGTTCTAATTCAACTCGAGTGTTTTCTATCTATAAGATAGTGTTAAATAAGTTTAAAGCAATGCTATTCTGATCTGAAAGGTCGGGTTCTATATTGGGAAGTCTTGTAATAGGTACAGTCATGAGGGATAAAGGTTAAAAAAAAATTCTATTACTTTGCTTTCAAGGTTTGCTATTTTTGTTTCAGATTATAAGAGAAAATTTCCCAAACTTAAATTAATAATATAACAGTTTCAGAGGTCGTTTCTCGTTCCTGAGTCAAATTCAAAAATCATGAAAGTGATGGGAGAAAAACATAAAGTTGTTTAAACATGTGAGGCATCAATCATGGATGAATCTCACTTTGCAACAAGGGAAGAAGAAAGGCAAGAGATCTCTAATGAAACATAAAAATATAGTAATCTAAATAATCTACATGTATTAAACCTGCTAATAGCAAGCATAGAGGAAAAACTATAAACAATTAGATAACCAAATAACTCTTAACCACAGTAGATGTTGTACTAAATTGTAGTTAAACATTCATCAAAGATATATAAGGGAAAGATGTTGAAAATGAAAGTAAAGAGGAACATATAACTCAAGGTCAACAAAATTTGGAATCTTTGTTTTGTATTCTCATTAATCCCTATAAATGAAGAAAACTTCTTTAGTACAATTGGCCGCAAAAAAAGCCTTTTCTTAGTGTTGTGAAATTATATTTATACAAAGTCACCAATTCTTGATGGTTGGTGATTTTCTAACTCCTAGGGGCTAACGGTTACAAAAATGAAAACTTGAACCGTTTGCATGGTTATCTTTTATTTCTTTATCATCTTGGTAGTATGAGGCTATAATATGATACTTCATTGCTTCTTTGAAATATCTCCTTCTTTTGGTATGAGACATTCAATACATTTTTCTAGAAAATGCACTAAAAATCTAGGAGGCTCTGGTATATCCTTTGCCTCGAACAGATAAAGTTTCCTCTGAATTTTCGGAAATCAGTCTTCAATCCCTTTGTCAACAAACTTAACTGAATGCAATTTTAAATTTGGCTTCACCAACCACCTGTCTATTTGGGTAAGATCAATCTCTTTTAATTGCAAAATTTCAATCTGAATTTCATTCAAGTTCTCTTTGAGTTTTAGTTGATTTCTTACAATATTGATTTGTACTAGTAGCCCAGAACAATTGTCTTTTCCAATGCCTAATGATCCTTTATCTAGAAAATCGAAGGTCTCTTCGCAATCATCCTTGACTTCCATGGCCATTTTCTTGCTTTCGGCTATGTTGGCCTCCCATACTTTAAGCATGATATCACCCCTGATCTGCTCTGCGACAGAAAGCCTTGTAGTTTTTGATGCCTCTTCTTTTGTTGAAAGTACAACTGCCTTTTGAAAAGTAGCTCGGGCTGCTTTAGCCTCTTCTTATTTGAAAACAATGTTATCAAAATATTGACTTACTTCTCGGAAATAGTTTTGAATAACCTCTACTTTAGAAATCAATATTTGTTGCTCTGCTTCTATCTTCATATGCACCTCTAGTGCCTGGGCTTGAAAAACTTTTAAATCTATCACCTAATTTTGAATAGAATTCAACCTATCTTGCAACTACCTCACTAATTCTTCCTGTTGGATGACCTTCCCTTGACTAGCTTGCATCTTCTTATACATCTCATCTAAACTATACTTGAGTAGTTGAATCTCCTATTTGTCAATAGTTCTAGCTTGTTCCAGTCCGTTATTTATTTCATCTATGATATTTTTCTCTGTGTTCCTTATTTGTCTTTGTAACTGGTTTATCATTTGATTCATTTGCTTAAGCCTTGCTTTCAAGTTATCAACTGGAAACAAATTGGTCGTTGTGAAAGCTCCTAAAGATCCTGCTACCTCTGTAGCAAAATCCTCTTCTTCTAGATTTTTTCCATCCACAAGTACTCTATGTTTTTTCACCATTGCACCCTCTCTCAGGTGCATATCTTTCTTTACCACGTCCTTTCTTTTCTTACTAAAAAATTAATCAGTGAGAGGTATTTATTCAATGGGGATTGGGGTAAGATCACTTACATACATAACTTCAAGATGGGGAGTCCCAAAGGTTGACTGTAAAGGAGTCAATGCTGCAATAGGTCTGCCTAACTCCATGAGTTGTGTTCCTTCTACTATTTTGGGAATATTGGCAGGAATCGTTGACGATGAAGGAGGAATCGTTTGATCTGATTTTAAAGGAGTCTCGGATTTGGAATTTGTTTCAAACCCTGGATGCTTTGTCTGTGAATTTTCTGGTCTTTGTGGAAACTTTTCAGGATTCGTTGGGTTCTCCTCTGTAGTCCCTTTATCTTGAGATTTTGATTCAAAACCTAGAGGTATCTCTTCTTGTTCTGAAGGAGAGGTTATTGATTCCCCTTGTAGTATTTTTGGCAAGCCACTTCGTTTGTTCTTCTGGAAAGAAATAAAGTTGGTCTGCAGGTCAGGGGGTAACGCCTGGACTCTCTCTAATATATCATCATATGCTCTAGCTCCTTTGAATATGTCGTCACAGGGGGAGTCTTCATGCTCGAACGTTTTCATGTTGCAATGAGCTAGATGATTTCCCACAATTTGGTATGGGTCGTGCTTTCTTATTTCAAGATATACCAGCATAATGTCTTCTAATGCTACGGCTTCCACTTTAGAATGGCCAAGATTTAGCAATGAGAACTTCCCAATCTGTACAGGAAAAACTGGTCAGAATTTCTTTTGAGCTGCTTTTAACTTTGTACCAATGCCTCCTGTTATTATCTAGTATGCCACTTCTCTGCACACCAGTCTGTCAGGGATAAATTTAGGGAGAGCATGGGGGGGAATTGAACAACCGAAGACTCTTACATAAGAGAAATTATCTTTGATAAACCAATCAACAATTGTTTTGAGGTTTCCCATGATTTTCTCTAAAATCCGAGGGGGTGGGTATCCATACAATATTTGATGCATAGGTATCACTACATAGTGACAGATCTCGTAAAAGAAATCTTTTGCTTTCTCTTCCCATAATTGAGAGTGATAGATATGGATGGGTTCTGCACAGGTTGAATTCTAGTTCCAATTCATCAAAGGGAAATGGGTCATATAACAGATAGTGTCCATAATATATGCAGACATATAAAAAGATGCAGGTTGTCCCTTTGACCTTGTCGTTTGGTACTCTACAATCTTCTTGGTTAGGTTATCCGATAAAATCTTATCCTAGTTGAAAGTGTAACCCTTGGCTACCTTGTGTATGATTGGCACCCATTCCGTGGGGAAATGGGTAGGGCTTTTCCTCCCAAATAGTCTACATATCATCATTGCTATATAAACTATGTATTTATTTAATGATGTTGTGGCATAAATGCCATGGGCATCAGCTCTAAATTTTGTTGGAATTCCCCACCATTCTTTGATTATATCTGGATATGTTTGGTCAAATTCTGTACACTCCTTTCTTTGAAATTCTTCTGCGAATTCGACATTATAAATGTATTTAGAAACATGGGATAGCTTTTACATTACTTGAATATGTTCTGGTCTGACCAAGCCAACGACGACCTTTTGATTGTTCATGATACTCATGGTTGCACATCGGTGTTCATTAGAGCTCAGTTTATCATGTCGTTGTATGGCATGAGTTTCGGTCGTGTAGCTATTTTATGGAGATCGGCCTCTGCTATATCTCTGAGTTTATTTTCAGTCTTTTCGTTTCTGAAATTGTCTAGGAAATTCCTAACCTCATGCTCTAAGATTTCAAAAATCTGCATCCAGGACCAGACCGAATCTACAACATGTGGTGTAGTATCAGATATAACATCTGAATTCAGACCTGAGCTTTCACCAGCGTCATCATTCTTTTTCTGCATTTTCTTGGGTGCCATGATAACTGTGATAAGAAGCGAGTAGTTGTTACAGAGAAGAAGGCATAAGTTTTATCAGATAGAAATTGCTAATTTACTGAAAGTGAGAAAGAAATTTGAATTAGAAACCTTTATTCCCCTTTAGCCTGCCTTAATTAGACTATGCTTTCTACGGTTCATAAATTCATTTTCCTTAATGAGGAGAGTACGTCTAGAGATACGCGTCTTACACTATAAGATATTTCATTAATTTATAATAAGTGCTTTCAAATATCGGCGATTCAAAAATGGGATTTCGAAAGGAATGTCTTCGAAAACTCCCGAATAGCGAAACGCGAAAAGTCATTTAATATCATTAACCCTGTTTTAATGTTAAGTTAATTATGCTTAAGCGCTTAATACTTTCGGGATTTTGGGCTTCGGGGTTTTTGAGTGCGAAAGAGTGATAACTCTTTGATTTTCCAAAATGCGACTGATTAACGATTTGTTAAGTATGTTTAAAATTTAATTAATCACGATTAAAAAGGGATTTTGTAAAAAAATGCATCAGGACTTTAAATTGTTGTTTAAGTTGAGATGGCCAAAAAAGAAAATATGAAAGGCTTAGAAAGTCGTTAAACGTTTTTAATTATTCCCTTTAATTCAGTTTAGTTTCTTTTAAACAATCACATTTCGAGACTTCGATATCGGGACTTTGGAGTTGTTATTTAAAAATCATACTTCGTGAATAGCCGAACCCCGAAACCTGAAACTCTTGAAAGACTTTTTAGAACTAAGGGCGGCTCCATAACCAAAGAAAAATTGAGTTTAAGGTTAAAAGAAGAAATAATAAACTTTGTTTCAACACTATGTATTTAGCGACCTTGGTCGTGCCTTTATATTAATACAATCTTCTTCAGTTTCTGTTAAAAAAAACAAAAAAAATCCAAATAATTTTGTTTATACCTTCAATATCTATGAACTTATCAATTCTCCACATTTCCCTAGAATCCTTATAATACATTGACTTTATTTTTCACAATTTTAAAATCTCTTTATGAATAAAATGTGATAATATTTTTGTTTAACAAAATGAAATTCATAATATTTTCTACTTAAATTCTATAATTATATAGTTGATTATTACAATAATTTTATTACTTTAAATATTAAATAATAAATATTGCTATTATAAAATATATAATATAATGGAGAAAATATTTATGAAAATAAGCGTACATTCATTTTCAAGTTAAGGGTTGTTTAAAAAACTAAAGGTTATTTCAAAAATGATATAGAATACTTATAGTTATTATTTTTAATTGCAATTTAAAAGGTTTTCTAAAAGACTTTATAAACCAGTCCTTTTTATTATTATTAAAGTGGATTACAATCATAATATTTTTATGAACAAGTCTTGTCTTTCTTATTGAATCATTTTTATTATTAAAGAGGATTAAGAGCATCACATTTTTATCAAGTCTTATCTTGCTTTAGTTTCAATAATCAATCAACCTTTGTTCTTTATATTAAATTAACATTTTTTTGAAAATCAAAATTACAAAAGAAAAATATATATATTACCGTTCATATAATCAAAATAAAGTCCAAACATCACATTTCATTTATTTTGTACATAAAAAATAAAAGCACCAAAGCCAAAGTAGTGTGAGTATAAAAAAATAATTTATATCAAACTCCTATCTAACAATAAAAATTACAAATACGCTAATTCGGCTATGCGACGAGAGTTTTCTGAGGTTGAGTTTTTCGCGACGATTTTGAGTGTGCTCTGACATATGGCTTCGAGAACGGGGGGAGGATCCCCCCTTCGTCGCTGCCGCCTCTTGATATTATTGTGTTTTAGGCATTGTTTGCCTCTTACACGAAGTCTGTGAAACCGGTGTCATCCCGCTTTGTCAAAAATATTGACGACATCCCCAAGGTACTAGTCCATTCCTCCTCCTCTCGATCGTTTGCCATCCAAATAGATGATAATGGATTAGTAGGGAAATTCATAGGTCTTTGTCCCTCCCCTAGGGCTATGAACCAAAGGTTGGAGCTGGAAGACAAAGATCCAAGGTCAAATGTCTTCTCTTTTTTGTGGTAAGGGTTTTTTTATCTTTTTATTTGAGAACAAAGTAGATCGGGATCTCATTTTCCGTAGTGGTCCATATTTCATGGAGGCAAGAGGTATGTATTTGAATAAATGGAAACCTGACTTTATTTCCGAAAATGATGAAACCCTTCACAACATTGGCAATGCGTTAGGAAAATTCATTGATCGAACCGAACCACGTGAAGGTCTCCAAGCATGTGCAAGAATTTGTGTAGAAGTAGTTCTATAAAAAGGGTTGTCAGAAGTTATTCAACTAACCCTAGATAACTGGACCTATCTCCAACAGGTAGATTATGAACAAATTCCATTCAAATGTAAATCTTGTCATGAGTATGGTCATTTTGCAAAGAAATGACCATGGAATAAGTCAGATCCTCCTAAAGAAAGGGTTCAAACGAGCCATGACTAGAAAATGAAGGAAATGGAAAGAAGGGCACAAAACATTTTGATAATATAGGAAACAATCATATGATGACCCATCCAGAAAGTGCAGATTCGAATCTAAGAAAAATCCCCACTCGTTTAAATCGAGGAATTTCGGAAATACTTGAGGAAGCTAGTCAAGGAGATTCAAACTCATGAGTATCCCAATCCACCGTAACAAAGAAGGTTGGAAGAAGATCCAACCAAAATAGAAGGGAAAAGGAGGTTGATAGGGATAAGTGATTGGGAATTCAAACTATCTTGGAAGGAATTTTTAAGAAGGATGGAAAACCAGTGAAGTCCCAAGCCCCTCCTACCAAGGGAGTGTCTTCCCAGCCCTATAAAGGGGTGAATCCAAATCCTTCGTTAAGTAATGAAATTTGTCTCCTATAATTGCATAGGGTTAGGGAGAAAGGAAAAGAAATAAGAAATGGAAAAGTTAGTTCACGCGGAAAAGAATTCAATCCTTTTGATTCAGGAGACAAAAATGTGGGAGCAAGAAGCTCTCCAATACCTTCAACACATATGGAAAAAAAAACAATGGCATGGAAATTAGTTCGAGAGGGGAATCAGGGGGGATATGCACCCTTTGGAATTCAGAAGTATTCCAACTGGTAGATAACATAATGGAAACACATTGGTTGTTGGTCAAATTGAATCATCTACCATCAGGTATGTCTTTTCTCATTGTAAATGTTTATGTTCCAAATAATTATTGGGAAAAAATGGAATGTTGGGATTCATTCTTGGGCCTAGGAAACACAAGATCCATTCAAAATTGTGTTATAGTTGGAGACTTCAACACTACATTGCATTTGAAAGAAAAAATATGGGGTTCCATTTTTCGTGATCATTATTGTGAAAAGATGGAAGATCTTATCTTAGTCGTAGATTTGATTGATGTCCCCCCTAGCAAAGGGCATTACACCTAGAATAATAGGAGAGTGAGACCAGGAAACATTCATGCTAGCTTGGATTGTTTCCTTATCAGTAACTCTTTTTTGACATTTCCAGATGTTGATTAAGGTTGGTTGTCATTGATGTCAACCCTTGAAGAAAGACACGTAGCACAAAGGTTTGGGTAATGGACCCAATAGTGTTTGATGTAAATATGACTCATTATTTTTTTTGTCATGGTTGATAAGAAGTTGACTTCCGAGAAGAATTAATGAGTGCCATAGAAGTTATCAGAAGAGAAAATAAGAAAAACAAGAAACTACAAGCAGAGCTAGATAAGAAAAAAGACACTCAAGAACTAGAACAAATGATTACAAAATTGAAGGTTCAAATAGAATAAGATAAAAGAATTGAAGAAGCACTCAAAGAAAAACTAGAAGGAAAGGACGGGATCATTGGAAACTTGGAAGCACAGATTGTCACACTAAGAAAGGATATTCAAAAGAAAAATATGCAGAATAACTGAAAAGTTCTGGATGACATTATTAGCAATCAAAAATCTTATCTTGACAAGTCCGGACTTGGATACAATCAAACAGAAAAGGGATCAAACTCCAAAACAACAGAGAAAGAAACAAATCCAAAAAGTTATGCAGAAACAATCAAATGGGATAAAAAGATATACAAGGAAGATTACAGAGACACTCCTCCACTGAGAAGATTCAGATTTTAGAATCAACAACAGATAGACAGGTCTCAAGAAGAAGAAAGATTCATAAGAGCACCTCCTTTCATAAGATCTTCAACTACCATGTATCAAACTATATTTTTTGGTTTATGTTATTCTTGTAATAATTTTGGACATAAAGTTGTAAATTGCAGAGCTAACAACAAGGACAATAACTACTTTGAGAGCCATACACAAAGGGGTTATTCAAGAAGACCTAGTGAAACACAGAGAAGAAGTTACAATAGGTTTGAATCCTTGAGCACTAAAGTGGAATGTTACAAATGTAACAATTTTGGACACATGGCCAAAAATTGCAAAATGACAGTCCCTCCTAAAGAACCTCAACAGAGTCACAAACAAGAATCTCAGAAAATGACATGGATAAGAAAGCAAGATCAGTATAGCAATGAAGAATGTTGATCTAAAAATGAAGAAGACTTGTATTCTTGAAATTATTTGCAAGTAAAATTTATGTGTTAAAATGCAAATGGATCAACTTTGCAACACAACTTTAATAGGATTTACTCATTTAAGATGCATATAAACAGCAGCAATATTAGTGAACAGAAAATACATAACACAGCAAATGATAAAGGAGTTCACCCCTCTCTTGGGCTACATCTCCTGGTCCAGCTTCCAATGGATCATTTGTATTATTTGTTCAAAGTGCTCAAAAATTTACTTTGCAATGCTCAAAATGCCAAATAGACTGCTCCAATGGCTTCAAAACGTCCAAAAACCCCTAGCTGGGCTTTTTCAGCACCTCATTTGGCCAAAAATTGAAGAAGATAGGCTTCCTGGAAGTCTTCCTTCAAACTTGTTGTCTCTGCATCTACAAATTGCACCCCCCTTCGGCTCAACCTAGCCCACACACATATTTAAGCGTTAAAACTTAGCATCGGGGGCAACCGCACAATCGGTACAAACTATCGAACGGTTACGCGCCGACCTTTAACTACCAAGGTCTGTGGGCACATGGCCACCACATGACCGTGCGCAATACAAAACAGGGCTAAAGTTCAAACCATATACAAAACCATAGGATTAAACCGTGTGCATACACAATGGTCACATGTTATATGTCAAACTGTGCGCATATCAAAACGGTTGCAACACATATATATATTACGGTGAGTTTAACCGCCCATAACATTGGTCGCATGCAACACATATATATAACCGTGGGTCGGGGCTTAGCCCCGGCCCAGTTTTCACCCCAATTCACATATTTGCAAATTAAATATATTAAAATGCATACATATGTTAAGTAACACATGCGGGCACACCGGTTGGGCAGCCTTTCCCAAGGCTTTACCCTTCCCGGAGGTCACGGGGTCGACTCCTACCAAGTGCAAAGATTTTAAACCAATAAACATGTAACACATGGCGGCCATTTATTGGGCCACGTGTCACCATCCCATTTGCTGCAAACAAGCCATGTCGCATGCCAACAGTCCCAATAGCTGCCTGCCACGTCAGCGTTCGTATGGACTGTACGGACTGTACAGTCAACATCCCTTTTTTCACATGTTTGTCATTTTGAATAGAATGTGATATCTCTCGCTCTCGATGTTCGTTTGAACCCAAACGAGTTGCGTTGGGTTCGTAAAGATGAGGCCTATGCTCTCGTTCGATTTGAAGTGATTCTAAGAACTTTGAATTTTTGAGCAAAATTTGATCCCCTGGATCACACCTCCCCATTAGAAAGCTTTTGGACCTCCAAAAGACTATTTTCAGCCTATTTGAAGATGAGGGTATAGCTCCCTCACATTTCCAACCTCAATCCACTTGGCTTTGCTTGGATTTGTACCTTTAATACCAACTCGAAGATACTCCACATTTCCTCATTTTGAAGTTCGCATTCTCCTGTCAAGGATGGTGTCTTCATGCAGTTCTGTAAGATATTCTGGAGAAAAATCATCTATAGAAGGAATCTGAACATTCTCTCCTTGATCATCAATCAAAGGAGGCTCATACAATTTCAAATTCTCAACATTAACAACTGCATACATTTGCATATAAGGAGGCAAAGCTAAACGAAAGGCATTGTTACCAATCTTGTCAATAATCTTGAAAGGACCATTAATCGAATTGGTTTCAATTTTTTACCTTCTCCTTTAAGCCTCTCCTTACTGATGTAAAGCCAAACTTCATCTCCAACTTGGAAAATGTGATCAACACGATGCTTGTCATGTCTCGTCTTGTACTTGGCTTGACTCTTTTCCAACTGCTCTTGCACCATTTGATGTATCGACTGAAATTGTTCAATGAACTTTTCTGCCCTATCAATGTCATGTTTACCTTCAATAGCAATATCCTTCCCAAAGATAAAATCTAAAGGAGATTTGGGCAAATAGCCAAAACATGCTTCAAATGGCGACGTTTGAGTTGAAGAGTGCTTAGCTCGATTGTAAGCATGTTGAATGTAGTGTAAATGCTCATCCCAAAGCTTAGGATGCTTGTTGCAATAAGCACGAAGAAGATGCACCACTGTTCGATTCACCACTTCTGTTTGACCATCTGTTTGCGGATGAAAATTTGTGCTCTTTTTCAGTTTGGTGTCCATGAATGCCCATAAACTCAACCAAAAACTATCAACAAATCGAGAATCCCGATCAGAAATAATGGATTTAGGCAATCCAAAATGCACCCAAACATTTTGAAAGAACATTTGTGTCATTTGTTCAGCTGTAAAATGCTTCATACAAGGCATCAAAATACACATTTTGCTAAATCGATCAACCACAACATAAAGATAATCATGATTTCGTCTAGACATAGGTAGACCTCCTACAAAGTCCATAGAAATACTTTCCCAAGGATGAGAAGGAAACAGAAGAGTATACAAACCCAATTTTCGATTGCTAGGTTTACTTGTGGCACATAACGAACATCCTCGAACATATCTTGAAACACTCTCATTCATTTTAGGCCAGTAGCAGTATCTTTGCAAATTAGCCACTGTCTTGTCTACACCAAAATGACCAGCAATAAGAGAAGAATGGGCTTCTCTTATAATGTTGATTCTTTCCCCCTGTGGAATACATAGCTTGCCAAGATGATACAAAAGATTATCATGCACATGGTAATCCAATTCCTCAACATGGTTAGAA
>ML779035.1:1111032-1131290 GCA_009831015.1 Picea engelmannii
AGAAACACTATGGTCAACTCCCATAATGTGTGATGTCAAGGGTCAACTCCCTTGACATGTCCTCATGTGCTCTCCACATGGGATGTTGGGTTATAAGCCCAAATGCACTTATCCCTTCTCGAATAAGTGTCCTCATAGATCAAATCAAATCAATTCATAAAGGAGTATGATCCAAAGAATGTTTGTCACACATGGCACTCCCATGTGGACTTCTAGAGGCTACACCCTCTAGAAACACTAGGATCAACTCCCATAGTGTGTGACGTCAAGGGTCAATTCCCTTGACATGTCCTCATGTGCTCTCCACATGGGACGTTGGGATATAAGTCCAAACCCATTTATCCCTTCTCGGAGAAGTTTCATCATAGATCAATTCACTTCAGTCACAGAGGAGTATGATCTGGAGAATGTTTTAGGAAGCTGCAAACATTAACACTCCCTTTCAGTGAGGGAGACATTCTCTACCTATTAGCGTCTGAAGTCACTCCTGGATTGCTTGCAGGAGCAGAGCCCGACACCCATCAGTTTATGTCACGAAAGTTTTAAAAGGATGATCAAATGGAGGTAAAGACTCAAGGAAGTATCATTCTAACTCAGGGACTGGGTCTAGCATGTATGGGACAAAGGAGGTCTTGATCTAACTTCAACCAGTGGGTTGATTAAAAGGCGGACAGGTAGAAGACTCGGTAGGAGGGGTGAACAAACTACTTTGGGAAACAGGCTTTCGGCAGCATGTAGAAGAAAGACTCTGAATGCAAGATCTTCTTGGTTCAGGGTCTCAAGATACTGAAGGGGGACTTGACTGGGTCCTCCTGTTCCAAGTCACTCAACGCTGGGAAAAATCACAAGGACTGGTCAGAGACAACGTAACTATTACAGTGATCCATTACAACATCATCCTATAACAGCTACAACTCAAATGGATCCTCCAATTCTGAGCTGCTCTAACACAGTGTAAACAGAGACGTGAAAGAAACTGACATTCATAAGGCAAGAAGTCTCAAAAGTTCATGCATAACTAGAATAAAAGTGCTTCATTAAAACTTTACAACCGGGAGCTCTGCTCGACCATCGATCCTTTTCAAAATACAAAGACTGAGTTTATATACTCAGAGAAAATTGCCTAATAGAGGCGTGCCCAGTCGCCCAAGGCTTGGTGTCTCTTCAGTCAAACTCGTACTGATATCTTTCTTTAAGTGCCATCTTAACTACTTATGGCTCTTGTTAGGAGGGTAGCTGAACCATTAAGAGTTGGGCTAGCATGCGCAGACCTCTCTGTCGAGTTCAGGACTTCGGCATGGCATCTTTGAGAAAATCGATACACAAGACTTCCTCGGGCAGATGGTTCGCCAAACCCTCCATCCCCTCACTTAATGAATGAAAGGAGGTTTCAACCACCCACTCTTGTCATCATTTACTCCAGGCGAGAAACAATATGGAGATCGGATCTGATGGTGCTTGGAGACCGCAACGATCCTCTCTATAACTGAACTCGATGCTTCGGACTTCTTTACGTAGCTTCTCTCTTTCTCCAACTGACCACGGACTGTGACCACGTGCCTATTCCCATGGCGCTTTTCGGCATTCATGAATATGAAGGGGCTGATCTTTGCTGATCGAAATCGTGATGAGCGATATACCTAGACGGGTCAATATAGTGTCGCACGTCCTTCAAATCTGAGGGTTCTAAACTCTCCCAACGTTGTTGTGGGCCCAAGGTCCTGAATGTTATCGCTACTTCGCGTATCGGGATATGATGGAGCTTTTATTTGCGCTTCGAAACCGCGATGGGTGAAAAGGCGGGGAGCTTAATCATGCACCAGGTGTCCACTTTAAATGGACGACTGAGATTGCCCCCTGATACTATGGGCCCAATCTTTAAAAGTTCTTTCCCTTTCGCAATTCGTGAGTTCATGGGTCATAGACCCTGGGCTCCCTTTCTAAACTCTCGATCCCCGAGGTGACGATACGGGTCAGGCCCCCTTTCTGGTCGGCGCTCTCTGCATGTAACTGTCGGCTACAGCCCAGGCACTAACACCTCTCGCAACTCGTGGCTTCGTGAGCTGGAGTATCGAACTTTGGCATTCTCCCCTCGCGAAGCCCCGAGATGCGATGGTCAGCGAAGGTTGACCCCCTCTAGGCACTTTTTCACAACTCACAATCTCACGCAATTAAAAGACATGGTCTGCCCTCTGAACTCATGAACCCCGAGTTCGAGAAATAACTACTGCGCTTGAACCGCTTGCGATCAACGGCCTTCGTAACTTTGCGAGTGCCTCCTGAAGGATTCCAACCGTTGACTTCCTTAAAACTTTAGGCGCTATACTTGACGTGACTCGGTTAATCTGCAATTACCCATCAATCGCTGCTCTGCTCTGTTGATGAATTCTTGCCGCAGAAGAATGAAGTGCCTGCTCACTTGATTTAAGCCTGAAATAGATTTCTCCTGTGATCTACGCCCAGTGCTCCTCATGCCATTTTCAATCCTGAATACTCTTGTGCCCCTGACAAGAAATGTCGCTAACATTAGGCTCCATGGGGGATAGATTCCTCCCTGTGATGCTCTAAGGACTCGCTTTGCAGTTCCAGTGCCTTGCTGTTGAGCTATGGAGTCATTATTAAGCCGCAAAAATAAAAATGAAAACGATCAAAGAAACAAAAAGGACAATATTTACAATCAAAGGATCCATCTGAGACTCAAACAAAACATTTCTTCAGGAAATGCCCATTCACTGGGCTGCTGAAAACTTCTTCAACTTCCAAACCTCACAATCTGTACGTGTTATTTTAGAAATTCTCAGAGATTTTGAAAGGCTCGATCCACAGGGCTTCAAATTTGTTGTGTTTTCTCTTATCTTGCTTAGGAGCATCCCATTTCAGCACCAGGTCTCCTATCTGGAACCTCTCCTTCTTGGCCCTCTTATCGAAAACCTGCTTGATCTTTTGTTGATGGTCTTGAATTCTTTCCACTGTCTGCTCCCTAGATTGTTGGACCTCCACTAGCTGATGAATCCTTCTGATCATGTCATCAGGTTCCTCCTGATAGTCCTGGAGGAATTTCACTACAGGGATAGCTAAATGAGAGGGGAAAACGGCCTCCGCTCCATAGACTAATTGGAAAGGAGAGACGTCGATATATCTCTTCGTGGTCACTCGGTCGGCCCATAGAGCAAATTTTAATTTGGAATGCCAGGCCTTCTTGTTGTCTTCCAATAGCCTTTTGATGATCCTTATCAGGCTTTTGTTGGAGGATTCTGCTAAACCGTTGCCCTGTGGATAATATGGGGTGGAGTGAATCAATTTGATCCCGAACTGTTCACAGAACTTGGCTAGTGGTTCAGACTCGAAAGCAGATGCATTATCAGTGACAATCTTATTTGGGAAGTCGAACCTTGTGATGAGGTCCTCCAAGAATCCAATGATTACCTTGTGGGAAGCACTTCTGGTGGGGATAGCTTCAATCCACTTGGTAAAGAAATCTGTAGCAGTCAGGATCCACCTATGCTGCCCACTGGAAGCAGGGTGAATTTATCCAATGAAATCTAGGCCCCACTGCTGGAAAGGTCCTGAAACCACCACCGGATTTAACGGCAGAGACCTGAGCTGTTGCTTTCCTGCAAATTTTTGACATTTGATGCAGGCTCTGACCCTTTTGCAGACTTCAGTGAACACGATAGGCTAGTAGCATCTAGCTCTGAGGATTTTGTGGGCTGTGGCTTTCCAGAAATGGTGCCCTCCACACAGGCCGCTATGAAATTCATCCACGATCATTTCGGCCTCTTGTGGACTCATGCATTTTAAAATCACCCCCAGGGGGTCTTTCCAATATAACATTTGATTAATCAGGCAGTATCTGACTGCCTTGAGCTTCAGAGCTCTTGCTTTTCTTCTTTACAGGTCGTTTGGAGATCGCAGCTCCTACAGGAAGTATATGACATCCTCATACCAAGGACATCGAGCCAATGAAGGATCCCTTTGGTGGTCTATGTCAGACAGTTGATTCTGCTGAATACTTGAGCATTCGTTGATGAAAATTATCCCCACAGCTTGGCAATTTGCTTCAGCCAACATCTTGGCTCAACCTTGACCTTTGATCAATTTGGTGGGTCTTATTTCCAGGTCGAATTCCATAATTTTGGCTATCCATTTACTTCTCCTCCCGTCTATGTCGGGATGAATAAGAATGTCTTTAACAGCAGTTGAGGGGACATAGGCGATGATTTTTTACTGTAGGACATAGGTTCTAAAATCTTTGAGAGCTTTTACCAGAGCATAGGCCTGCTTCTCCATAGTGTCATATCTGACTTCGGCATCCCTCAATGCTTGGCTGAAAAAAGCAATAGGCTGCTCCAGCCCGATGTCGTTTGTCTGTAATAGAACCGCAGCCACTGTGTCAGGTGAGGCAAAGGAGAAAATAAGGAAATCCTTTGAGTAGTCGGGACTGATAAGCGCAGGAGATTCGGTCAGGGCCTTCTTGATTTTCTCAAATGAATGTCGCAATTGAGGGGTCCACCTTACTTCATTTCCTTTCTTCAACATGGTTGTTATAAGCTTTACCTCCTCAACAAAGTTAGGCAAAAACCTCCTCAGAAAATTAATTTTGCCGAGGAAAGATTGGACCTCCTTCTTGGACCTCGGGATCGATAAGGCTTGTATCGCCTCAACTCTGTTGGGATCAATTCTGACTCCTTCCGCTGATACTATGTGGCCTAGTAACTTTCCCTCCCACATGGAGAACAGAGATTTCTTGGGGTTTAATGAAATGCCAAACTTTCTGCATTTCAAGAAAACCTTCCTGAGATGGCGACGATGTTCCTTATCAGATTTTGAAAACACTGTGATGTCATCCAGATAAATGACCAAAAATTTATCCTTTTCCCCGATGAAAGATATATCCATGGCATGCTGGAATGTTGCCCCTACATTCATTAATCCAAACGACATCTTGGCATACATGAATGTGCCCCATGGAGTGGTGAACGTTGTCTTTTCCCTGTCCTCAGGCAGAACGGAGACTTGATTGTAGCCAGAGAATCCATCTATCATGGACATCCTGGAAGCTCATGTTACCCTCTGTAGTATATGTTCCATCTTTGGCAAAGGGTAGTTATCCTTTCGTGAGCTCCTGTTCAGGTTTCTGAAGTCTACACAGAGTCGGATCTCTCCATTCTTTTTCCTTACTGGCACCAAGTTGGCCACCCACTCTGAATATCTTAGTGGTACAATGATCTGAGCTTGAAGCAGCTTCTTCACTTCCCTCTCCATGATAGGCAGCAACATAGGGTTGATCTGTCTCAACTTCTGCCTAAATGGCTTCGCCTCCTCTTTTAATGGGATTTTATGCTCGATGACAGAGGTGTCATAGGTTTTGAGGTCTTCGTAGGTCCAGGCAAACACATCAGCAAATTCCCTCAAAAGTCTAGTATATTCAGACCTCTGCTCCTTTGTCAGATTTCTTGACAATTTGACAAACTTGGGCTCACTCTCAGACCCAATGTTGCACTGAATAGTACCAGTGTCATCCTCTGAGGTTTCTCCCTTTAACGACACATCATTTTTATCAAAAATCCTTTCCAATGGGACCAGTCCCCTTGGAATATGATTGTTGGGTAGCTGCACAATGTTACGCTCTGCAATCTTATTTAGAAAATTACCCCCACCAAGATTTTCTTCATAGACAGAGTCTTGGTCGATGTGCATCTCTGAAAATTCTTCGACAGTGTCCAAGAACTTCTTGATCTCGAGATCATCCTCGAACGCCTTCCAATGTTTAACGTTTTTAGGTATGGAGGGCCTGTATTTCACCTCCACCTCATATATGAATTTAGGCGGCAAGGGTACTTTGAAATTACTTGCTGATGTAGCCAAGGAATCTTCCATTGTGTTCTCCTCTCTTGGGATGAAAGAAATGTTAAACGCTGAGAAGAAACTATCAACTAGGTCCCACACCTTATTTCTGTAGCTTCTGAGTCGAGGATGCTTGGCCTGATAAGCGTTTCTGGTCTATTGGACCACCAACTCTGCATCTCCAAACACTTCCACCTCCTAAATTCCCATTTCCCTTTAGGATCTTAACCCCGGGACAAGAGCTTCATACTCTACCACATTATTGGTAGCTTCAAATTCTAATTTGTATGACAGAGATATGGCTTCCTGAGTAGGTGACACAAAGACCACCCCAGCTCCAGTGCCTTCTCTGGAAGAGGCTCCATCAAAGAACATTTTCCAGACGGGAGTGATGGAGGGAGGAAATTTAGGGGAACTGGTGGACTGCTTTCTGATTTTGAGAGGAGGCTCGGGGGCATGGGTGAGCTGTAGTAAACTGGAGCCTAAATCAGTGTCCAAGGCAAAGATAGGATGATTGGTAGGGTTGGCTTCATCGCTGATTATATAGGCCAGTTGGGCTTCTTTGTATAGTCTTCTATGCTCTCCTCCAAACACTGGGATAGTGGCATATGTGAGGTCCATCTGCAAGGTTCCCCCCAGTCTTTTTATCTAAGATATTGATAACAACATACCAAATTTTGGGGGGATATCGGCCACTACAATATCCATGACCACACTTTTCATGGGCAGTTGAAACAAGGTCACGACCAGGTCTTTGATAACTCCTAGACATTGAACTCTCCTGGAGTCGAAGGAATAGAGGTCATGATAGGCTCGGGTGACTTCTAGTCCTAGATCTTCCATGACATTTTTGGGCATGAGGTTGTGAGAAGCCCCTGAATCCATTAAGCAATTGTGAAATACCTTTTCATGTATGTTCAGGGAAGTGTAGAAGGGAGGGGATGAGTTGTTCCTTTCTTCTACCATAGGACCTAGGATAACTGCAAGATTTTCATCTTGCAAATTGATGGAGTATGTGGGAAGGCTTGAGGCCTCAGACTGTAAAAGCTCAGAGAAGTGCTTATTGAACCCTTCATGTTTAATCAATTATGTCAGGGGTACAGGGATTCTGATTTTTTGAATTTCATGCTCGAAATTAAAAGAAGATGAGAGCTTTGGGATTTCTCTTATTTCGGGAACATGACTCTGGGTAATGGGAGAGAGGGGTTGGGTCTTCTTAGATCTGTGACTGTATATTGCTTCGTTGACAGGTTTCTCTATCCTGGTAGACTGCTCAGGGACGTCAGGTGTTACTTCTTTCTTCTGGGACCTCAGGTCATACCTACCTTGGCAGCCACTAGTCTTGTCTCCTTTGCTCAGCTCATTTAGCTGACTGTCCATGCGAGACTCCTCATATGCTGATTGGGTGAGATGAGGAAAAGGAGGGGTGTCCCCGAAGCAATGTATTTCAAGATCCAGCTCATCTGTTTCCCCTTCTTCCCCTTCGGCCACAAAATTGTTTTGGAAAGGGGCCTGAACCTTCTGGTCTTCTCTGTCTCTTCCCCTCTCCCTTTTCACAGTCGGGGAAGCAATATTGTTGGGCCTTCTGAAACCTCCTCCCTTTTCTTCATTTTGGGGGCCTTTGTATGCTTGCCTCCCTTCCACCCTCATTTTATCCATCTCTGCAGACAGAGACTTCACCATCCTGGTCAGTTCATCTACTTGAGGGTGGGGCACCGATGGGTCAGAAGTTGAGGCTTCTGACCTTCCCTTTCTCCTGTCTGCATCGGCCTTGTTTCTCAGTCTGTCATCTGCTAACAAATTAGATTCCACCTCTATGGCTGCATCTTTCATTTGATCTAAGGAGGTGGCTCTTCTTTCTCTCAATAACAGGCAAAAATCGGGGCCAAACGCACTAGCATAAGAAATTTTGGCCGAGGCTTTTGAAGGCTTTATTTCGGCAGGGATTTTATTATACATCTTATTAAATCTTTTGGAGAAGTCAGAGACAGACTCTCCTTCCATCTTCTTCAGAGACCCGAACTATGTCATGTAGTACATGAAATCCTTCCTATATCCCCACTGCCTCAGGAAAGCACTATCCAACGCTTCAATCCCAGCAATAGATCCTGGAGCCAATCCTCTAAACCACTTCCTTACCTCGTCGTCCAGGCTCTGGATGAAGACTCTCATCCCGACATCTTCATTCTCTATGTTGAGGTTGTCTGTGTAACTGTAGAAAGAAGCTAGTTGCTTTTCCGCAGTTATGTCCCCTTCCCCGGTGAATTTGGGCATGTATTTCAAGTAATCTCCAGCAAGAAGGGGGTTCATAGGATGGGGTAGAACTAAGGGAGCATATCTGGCAGTGACTATGGTGTCCATTCTATTTAGAGGGGGATTAGCACCAGCCATAGGGATATTAGGTGGAGGAGAACTGGGAGGAGAAGGATTTCGCGAAGGGGCTACTGGGGATGAGTCTCGAAGTGGAGTGGGAAACAAGAGGGGATTTAAGGAGAAGGCTAATGAGCTCAAGTCAGTAGGTGTTTTTCTTTGTGCAGGGGTGGTAAATATAGGAGTGGGGAAATCTTCTATGGTCCCGGGTCTACGCCAGGTACAGCTTCAGGGGAGAGGGGAATGACAAGGTCTTGTCCCTCTGGTCCTAGACCAGGAGAGGAAAACTCAACAGGAACACTCCCAAAATTTATGAAACGGGAAACTCCAGAAATAGGTCAGTCAAGATACTGAGGAGGAGAAAAATGAGTTCCCACAGAAGGATATGGTGGATTACCTGATTCGATGGTAGACGCATCTTCTTCAGAGACCTTCCCCTTTCTGAGCACCACTTCTGGATCTTCTTCAGGCGTAGCTAGAGGCAACTATGGATGAGACCGTGTATGCCTGCCTCTGAAAGCCACAATTAATAGAGCAGGTTCTCCCCAGTGGATTCATCACAGTGGAGTCACCAGGTGCACAGCAGAAATATTGAGAATTTTGATAACTGATGCACCTTCAGAATCAGTTAATCATTGTCATTCAATCCTGGGGAAAATATTCAACTTCATCCCCAGTAACAGTGCCAGAAATGTTAGCATCGGAAGTCACTCCTGGATTGCTTGCAGGAGAAGAGCCCGACACCCATCAATTTATGTCATGATAGTTTTAAAAGGATGATCAAATGGAGGTAAAGACTCAAGGAAGTATCATTCTAACTCAGGGACTAGGTCTAGCATGTATGGGACAAAGGAGGTCTTGATATAACTTCAGCCAGTGGGTTGATTAAAAGGTGGACAGGTAGAAGACTCAATAGGAGGGGTGAACAAACTACTTTGGGCAACAGGCTTTCGGCAACATGTAGAAGAAAGACTCTGAATGCAAGATCTTCTTGGTTCAGGGTCTCGAGAAACTGAAGGGGGACTTGACTGGATCCTCCTGTTCCAAGTCACTCAGCGCTAGGAAAAATCACAAGGACTGATCAAAGACAACGTAACTATTACAGTGATCCATTACAACATCATCTTATAACAGCTACAACTCAATTGGATCCTCCAATTCCGAGCTGCTCTAACACAGTGTAAACAGAGACGTGAAAGAAACTGGCATTCATAAGGCAAGAAATCTCAAAAGTTCATGCATAACTAGAATAACAGTGCTTCATTAAAACTTTACAACCAGGAGCTCTGCTCGACCATCGATCCTTTTCAAAATACAAAGACTGAGTTTATATACTCAGAGAAAATTGCCTAATAGAGGCGTGCCCAGTCACCCAAGGCTTGGTGTCTCTTCAGTCAAACTCGTACTGATATCTTTCTTTAATTGCCATCTTAACTATGTATGGATCCTGTTAGGAGGGTAGCTGAACCATTAAGAGCTGGGCTAGCGTGCACATACCTCTCTGTCGAGTTGAGTACTTCGGCATGGAATCTTTGAGAAAATCGATACACAGGACTTCCTCGGGCAGACAGTTCGCCAAACCCTCCATCCCCTCACTTAATGAATGAAAGGAGGTTTCAACCACCCGCTCTTGTCATCATTTACCCCAGGCGAGAAACAATATGGAGATCGGATCCGATGGCACTTGGAGACCACGACAATCCTCTCTATAACTGAACTCAGTGCTTTGGCCGTCTTTACGCAGCTTCTCTCTTTCTCAAGGTGACCATGGACTGTGACCACGTGCCTATTCCCATGGCACTTTTCGGCATTCGCGAATATGAAGGGGATGATCTTTGTTGATCGAAATCGTGATGAGCGATATGCCGAGACGGCTCAATATGGTGTCACACGTCCTTCAAATCTGAGGGTTCTAAACTCTCCCAACGTTGTTGTGGGCCCCAGGTCCTGAATGATCTCACTACTTCGCGTATCGAGATATGATGGAGCTGTTAATTGTGCTTTGAAACCATGATGGGAGAAAAGGCGGGGAGCTTAATCACATGCCAGGTGTCCGCTTCAAATGGATGGTTGAGATTGCCCCCTGATACTGTGGGCCCAATCTTTAAAATTTCTTTCCCTTTCGCAATTCACAAGTTCGTGGGTCAAAGACCCTGGGCTCCCTTTCTAAACTCCTGATCCCCGAGGTGGTGACATGGTTCGGTCCCCCTTTCTGGTCAGCGCTCTCTGCATGTAACCATTGGATAGAGCCCAGGCACTTTGCCTCTCGCAACTCGCGGCTTCGCGAGCTGGAGTATCGAACTTTGGCATTCTCCCCTCGCGAAGTCCCGAGACGCGATGGTCAGCGAAGGTTGACTCCCTCTAGGCACTTTTTCGCAACTCACAATATCACGCAATTAAAAGACATGGTCCGCCCTCCGAACTCACGAACCCCGAGTTCAAGAAATAACTATTGCGCTTGAACCGCTTGCGATCAACGACCTTCGTAACTTCGCGAGTGCCTCCTGAAGGATTTCGACCGTTGAATTTCTTAAAACTTTAGGCGCTATACTTGACGTGACTCGGTTAATCTTCAATTACCCATCAATCGTTTCTCTGCTCTGTTGATGAATTCTTTTCGCAGAAGAATGAAGTGCCCGCTTGCTTGATTTAAGACCGAAATAGATTTCTCCTATGAGCTACACCCAGCACTCCTCGTGCCATTTGCAATCCTGAATACTCATGTGCTCCCGACAAGAAATGTCACTAACACTGCCACACCAAGTCTGTCATGGAAGTACTCGAACTTCATCTTGGTAAGGGGTTTGGTAAGAACATCAGTAACTTTCTCATCTGTAGGAAGGTATTGCACCAATACGGCCTTCCTCTGCACCATGTATCGGATGTAATGGTACTTGATCTCAATGTGTTTCGATTTGTCATGAAACAATGGATTATCTGAGAGCTTCATACAGCTCTGGTTATCACAATGAATAATGGTGTAATCTAGCACATGTCCAAATAAATTTGCAAGGAGCTTGCAAAGCCACACTGCTTCACGAACTGCCACACTTAATGCAATGTACTCTGCTTCTGCAGTACTCAAAGCCACAGAAAAAATTTTCCTTCTACACCAAGAAACCATGGCAGATCCCAAAGTGAAGCAACACCCAAAGGTGCTCTTCCTATCTACTGCACTCCCTACCCAATCAGAGTCAGTATATCCCTGCAATATCATGTCAATACTAGAAGTATATCTCAGACCATGTCCAATTGTTCCTCACAGGTATCTCAACACATGCTTCATAGCAATCCATTGTGTTTGTCTCGGTTGGCTCATAAATTGGCTAAGTGCACTCACTGCATAGAAAATATCTGGTCTGGTGTTAACCAGATACATCAATGATCCAATCAGTTGTTTGTACAAGGTTGGATCAATCTCGTCAGAATCATAAGAAGACACACATAGTTTCTTCATATTCATCACTATTGGTGTAGCCATGGGTTTACAGTTTAGAATCCCAAACTTTTTCAATATCTCAAATGTGTACTTCCCCTTACTTAGGAATATCTCATCAGTTATTTTCCACACCTCTAGTCCCAAGAAGTAGTGCATCATACCAAGGTCCTTCATCTCGAAATCAGAGGCCAACGCATACTTGCATTCAATAATAAGGCTCTCTATATCGGTGAGGAATAAATCATCAATGTAGAGGACCAAAATCAAGGCCTCACCGTTAACAGTCTTGTAGTATAGGTTGGGATCAACAACACTTTTGTTGAAGCCCAAACTCATCAGGTGTCCATCAATCCTCTCATACCAAGCTCGAGGTGCCTGCTTGTGTCCATACATGGCCTTCTTCAACCTACACACATGAGACTCCTTCTCATGTATGACGAAACCATCTGGTTTCTCAATGTATATTTCTTCCTCAATCTCTCCATTGAGAAAGTTTGTCGTCACATCCATCCGATGTAGTTTCCAACCCATGGATGGTGTGAGGGAAATAATCATCCAGATAGAAGTGTATCTAGCAACAGGAGAAAATGTCTCCTCATAGTCTATTCCCTCCACTTGAGAGAATCCTCTAGCAACAAATCTTTCTTTGTGCTTCTCGATGCTTTCGTCGGCTATATGTTTGATCTTATAGATCCATTTGGAAGTCACTACAAACTTCCTTTCAGGTCTCATAACAATATCCCACACATCATTCTTCATGATGGACTGATACTCCTCCATCATGGCATCTCTCCATATTGGTTGACTAGATGCCTCCTCATAACATGAAGGCTCAGAATCAATGATGTGGCTCATAGTTGCGGTATAGCATGAATATCTCGGAGGTCTCTTTCTCTCTCGAAAGGTACCATGAGGCATTGCATGTCCTTTTGCCTCTTGCAGAGTCTGACGATCCCATGTAGGTATCTTCTAACCTACTACAATATCTCTCAAAACATCAACTGGAGGTACAGGATGAATGGGATCAATAGGCTCAACTGTCTCCCTCTAACTGTTGGAGGGTGAGGGGGAGAATGGACCATCTCTTATTCTTTCTCACTATCATATCCATGTGAGATACTCTAGATCTCATGAAGGCTACCTCCTCCTCAAAGGTAACATCTCTGCTCACCTCAATTTGTCTCTGACCAAGGATGTATATCTGGTATGCCTTCGAAGACTCATTGTACCCCACAAATGTACACTTTCTTCCTGAAGGGTCTAGCTTGGTCCTTTTCTCTTTGGGTATATGAATGTATACTGGAAACCTAAATATCCTGAAGTGTCCAACCTTAGACTTCACTCCGGCGAAGGCCTCCTCGGGAATCATGTTCCTTATAGTATTATGAGGACTTTTGTTCTGAACATACACTGCAGTCATGGATGCTTCTTCCCACAAAAACATAGGTAAATGTTGATCATGAATCATTTCCTTGACTGCCTTGATAATATATCTATTCTTCCTCTCTGCAACCCCATTTTTTTGAGGGTTGTAAGGAACAGTGTACTCTCTCTTGATCCCTGCCTCAATGCAGAAATCACTGAAATCCTGGGAGATGTATTCTCCTCCATTATCTGATCTCAGCACTTTAATCTTCTTTCCGGTCAGGTTTTTGACATGTGCTTTGTACTCCTAAAATCTAGCAAGGACTCCATCCTTGGTCTTCAATAAGTAAATCCAAGTCTTTCGAGCGTGGTCATCAATGAAGATCACATAGTATAGGTATCCACTTAAGGAAGCAACTATCATCGGTCCACATAAATCTGTATGAACCAAGTCTAAGATCCCCTTAGATCTACTGTTGTTGCTCAAAAAGGACATCTTAGCATTCTTTCCAAGATCACAACCTCTGCAAATTCCATCGTGTTCAACATGGATATTTGGAAGGCATGTCACCATCTTCCCCAGAGCAGGAAGAGCTCTATAATGTAAATGAGCAAGTCTCCTATGCCATAGTTCACTCAAACTAATAGAATCATGTATTAGGGCATGAACTGGTTGAACAGTCAATCTGTACAATCTGTCCTCTCAAACACCAATCACCTGGGCAGAATCCATACTAGAGTTCTTGTTCCATGCAAGAAATTTTCCATCAAAGAAAGAAACCTTGTAGCCTTTGTTCTCTAAGGATGAAATAGAGACAAGGTTCCTTCTCATCCCAAGTATAAATAATACATCGCTCAAATGGAGTGGGGTTCCATAATCCAATTGTAAGGAGGTGGATCCAACTCCCTTCACAGTATATCTCACATCATCACCAAGTACAACATGCAAATGGGATTCTTTCTCTACTATATCTGTAAGGTGCTCTCTGTATCCAGTCATATGTTTGGAAGCACCACTGTCAATCAAATAAACATCATTACTAGTAAGAACCATACTTGAGAGGGATGAAATGAAGAATAACTCTTCATCGTTCATGCTTGCATTCCTTGAATTCCTCTGAGGTGGTTCTAAATCAACATTAGTAGTGGAAGCATGTTGTTTTCCTTTCTTCCATGTAGGACAATTTTTCACATAGTGGCCATACTTGTCACATCTGAAGCACTGAACCTTTGACATGTCCTTCTTTTTGTGCTCAAACATTGGTAGCTGACTTCCTTCCTTTAAAGGTTTTTCCGAAACCTCTTCTTTTTCCTTTGCTTTTTCTTGCACAAGTGGCAAGGGATTGACTTTCATCATGATGGGAACATTGCATGCCTCTAGCTGCAATTTTGGTCTCCTCTTGAGTACAGTCTGCCCATAAATGATCAAACTTGGGCAATTTGGATCACCCACTGATACTTTGAATGAATGGCTCCCAATGGATTAGAAGACCATTAAGGGTAATCATGACAATTTCTCTATCAGAGATGATTTCACCAATGGCACCCAACTGACCTCTGGTCTCTGAAATCTTCATGAAGAAGGTGGCAATTGTATCAGACTTCGTCATCTTGAGATTTTGAAGCTGGTGTCTCAAGACAAGTGCTCTGTTGGTGTTTTTACTCTCAAACAACTTCTTCAAGGCATCGTACATATGCTTAGTTGTCTTCAAGTTGGAGATGTGAGGGATTAAATGGTCTCTCACAGAATAGATGATGATTTTTCTGTCTTTTGTATCATTCTTCCTCCTTTGTGATTTTTCTGCATCATCAGTTGATTATGGTACAACTTCTTCAACGCACTTCATAAGTTCACTCTCTTCTAGAGTGATGAGAAATCTAGATTTCCAAGAACTAAAGTTGGTTGTTCCATCAAGCCTATCTTCCACCAAAATACGGTTCACCATGGTTGTTGGAAGAGTGCATAAATTTTAGACTGAGTTGCAGTTGCAACAAAACAATGAATTGTAGGAAAGGCAGGACGAGTTGTTGTAGAAGGTCAATGCATGTGCAATAGTATTCTTTCAAGAACATTGCTCTGATAACATGTTGGATTTTAATGTTGTTCAATTACATTCAGTTACTTTATAAATTTACTTGAACTGAAGCATAAACCATGAACAATAGCAACAGTAATAACCAAGATCACAATAAGAATAACCATGCACAAAGACATGAGTACAATAGAAAATGCTTATATTAAATTGATGTTATTACAATGATGAGAATTTCATATATATAGAACATATGATGACTATCCATGAAAGGATGTGTCACTTGGATAATAAGTAACTATTTATTTACTAAGTATATTTATACGTTGTATTATAAATATTATGTCATATATTATATACTATATATATATGGAAGAATGTATTCTCGATGTTGTCCAAGCATCAACAGAATTCAGTGGGGACCCCCACCTTCTAGTATGTATGACCTCTATTCTTGGGCTATTTGCCAATGTTGCAAAAATTTTCCTATATAGTGGAATCATTCATAGGGAAGTGGTATTGGTGGAAGGACTAGATTACAATGTTGGTTAGATAAGTTCTTATAGTGCGCTCTCTCCGAATTTCAATTTGAATCATTTATATCATCTAGCTCAACTCCTATATTTGCATACTATATATTTTAACCTTGTACAATTAATTAATACAAATAGATTCTTAATAAAAACAAAAAATATGCAATAGCTCATACTGTTGGCAGCCAATTCATTTTTTTATTATCCTATAAGATGCCTACACCTATCTCTTGCGAACATCAAGTTTTTCATCGCATTTTTCAAATAGACGACACTTTCATTTCTTGCGACATTTACACATTTGTCTGTGTTGAGTTTTCATGACTGTAAGCGTGAAAATTTCTACTTTCAAGGTCACATTTTGATCACTATCTAAACTGTCATGATCTTTTTATCGATATGCCTACTGCACTTACCTTTTGTTTATCGTAATGTGGCTGAAAGGACTTTCAAACTATGCTCATTGAACATTTTTATATTGATTGCATAACTTGGTTTTATCGAAGACATTTAGCCTTTGGATTTGCATTTTATGACTTGCCTAATCATTGATTCTATGAAATGCATAGGGGTTATGATTTATTTTTGTTTTTATATATATGATATGATCCTTATGATAATCTTTTCATGACTTATTGGTTTGTCAACTATATAAATACCTTTTGGCACCTTGGTTGAACTTTTGATTATATGGATTAGCACATTGGCGCATAATGATTTTGGTGTTGATTTATACGTCGAATGTTTTGAACACTATGGCATAGTGTTGGCGCGTATTGGTATGCACATTGCATTTGATTGGTTGTACACATAAGTTAATGGTTGAACTATGATTATGGAGTAAATAGCTATGAAAGTTGGCGGTTGTACTTGGATAATGACTATTATGCATGGCAGACACCACCACCTTCGCATGCGCGCATTTATGCTTACCCCTTTTGGCTCAATTCATTGTTGTTGGTTTGGGTAGCTCTGTTACTTTGTGTTGATGAATTCGAACCCTTCCCTTACCATGCATTCAACTCCATGGCACCAGTCGTGCGAGTTGAACCCAATGGTAGGCAAGCCCTGTTGATGTTTGATAATGCCCGCCAAGACTTGGCAGACAGTGGATGGCTTACCTTCGTGGAACGTTTTGAGGGTTTTAACCTTTGCGTAGCTCGACAGTTTTCCATGACCTTCGATGGCTGTCGAGCCAAGGTAGGTGATGTACAGTTAAAGATTGATGAACAGTTCACCAGCTTAGCTACGGGGTTATCTACCTCTGGGCAGCGTTGGTTTAAGAATTGCAAGGTCGAGGAAGTTATGTGGACATTGTTGTTTCAATCGTGCAAAATCACCTCTTGTGATAGAGGTATGCCCGTAACTATGCTCAAACAACGTTGGCATGATTTATTGATGATAATCAAGCAGTTTGTGACCTGCGAGGGTCGATAGGGACTGGTGTTCCTCCACCATCTGTGTTTACTTATGGTTTTTATGGGATACTCTCTCAATATACCCTATTATTTGCATCGTAGCCTGTTTAAAATGTCAAAGAAGTACAAAAGACACCAGGCTGATAGTAGCCTTTTTCATTATGGGCTTGTTGAGCTTCTCGTTCTCTGTCATTTGAATCTGCACGGGGATAGTTGGAGCAATTTCGTTGCTCGGAATGGTTTCGAGGATCCAAACCCTATATAGGTTGACAAACCTGTGGTGAGTGAGGTCAAGGTTAAAACCCCAGTGCCCTATCATGTCCTACTGCCTAAACCCTCATCCGACCCTCCTATCAACTTACCCCACACTGTGACTAAGAGTGTTGAGACTGTTAAGCCTGTGAGCAAAAATCCCAAGGTGAACCTCACTGCAAATGTTAAAGGGAAAAAGAATGCACGCTTGATTTCACGGATGGAAAATAACAAGCCAAAACCCCCTATTGAGCCAAACCCTAACGTGTTGAGTGAGGACTCCGATTCGAAAGTGGAGCGTTTCTTGGCTAGTGAATATCACTATTCGCAAGGTTTGTGTGCCGAACCCTCGTATGATTTTGTATCAAACCTACCCCCCTGCCTTAAGGACGATAATAACTACCTGGGTATTGAATTGCCTCGTGAAATCCTCGCTCATTCACCCAAACCCTCGCCCGCTCTGTCTAAACCTACACAGCCACCCTATGACCAATGCAGTTCATGGTTAGAGAGATATTATCTTGATGTTCTGATTCTCCAGTCAAGGATTCAATCTTTGGAAGATCAGATTGCGCTGCTTACCAGTCAAAAGTCCAAGCTACAAGTGACAGATAAGAAACAAAAGACGACCGGCTCCATCTTGTTTAAAAACGTGGAATCAGCCACGGCTGTTGTAAATTCCAAGCTGGTATAATTGAGCAGCCTCGTCGCTACACAGGTATGGAAAATTTGATATCATTTCATTTTGTAAATAATCTAGGTTTATATAATGATTTGAATTCAGTTTTAAACAGTTTTGTTCACATCTTGAATGGCTCTGTTATATTGCGGGCATTCTATATATAGATTTTCTTTGAATAGAAACAAATTTCGATTCTGCATACGATTTGATTATTCCCAGTATAGAAATCAATAGATTTTGATTGGATTTGAGTGATCGTCATTTGAATTTGATTGATTGGCTTGACTTGTTAAGGTGACAAAGTTAATAGTTTGGTTTGTATCATACTCAAATTTGATTTGGTTATGATCCATGTGCTATAGTTGATAAACGGTTTGATTAAGTTTGATTGTTACGATTTTTTTCGGATCCGATTTCATTATCATTGGTATGCTATGACTAGTAAACATTTTCGGGAAGATACTCGTTACTATGTTGTGTCGAGTGTTGTTCTATATTTGATTGATTCCAAGTTAAGGAGAATTACTCTGTTTCTTTGATGAAAACAATACACTCAAATACCATCCATGCCCGAATCGGGAAATGAATTCGAATCATAACAACTGTGTGAAAATCGTTAGCTAAATCGATTCGTTTTTGTTCTAAATTGGCAAGTTCATTTTATGAATCGATTCCAGATTCTAATTGATGCTCTATATTTTAGATTTGTGAAACGAATTGGTCAAACTCTGTTACGATTCGTTTGATTGAAACAATTGTGATCAAAATTAATCGATCTTGTCTCTTGACTGTGCAAGGATCAACGATCGAAATCTATGACAAATTCTGTTTGATTGATCATGTTACGTTTTTGGTTATATGTCAGTTATGGTTTGAATTCGTTCATAGCCTAAATCTTTTGTTATACAGTTATCATGATAATCATGTTCGGTGCAATGATTTCGCTTGTGATGAGACAAGTATAACAAACTGTTTGTGATTTGTTTTCAATTGAATATCAAAATGATCTCATTCGATTTGTTGAGACACGATTATGATGTTGTTACATATGATTTCATTTACCCGACTTGTAACGATAATCGAAACAGAGTATTTCTATCCTTATATTTGATTAAATGATTTGAATCTTTTGCTATATCGTCACAGCTATAACGAGTGGAAAATAATTTGGTTGGATTAGATCGTATCACATACGATATGTTTTTCAATTGGATTATTGTCCGATTATGACTCCGAGAACCCGATTTTGTGGTAACAGAAGAACAAAGTATTCCTATCTCTGTGTTCGGTTGAATCATTTTGATCCTATTTAATGTTGAATGATAAAATCATTTTGATTCGTTTTCAAGCGATCATTGGAAGATAATTGGATTTAATTCTTCTAAAGATTTTGAATCGATTCTGATGTTGATTCTGTATCTCATTTTGACTAGCTACAAAATCAGATGATTCAGTAGCTAGTCTATAGAATTTAATTTTTATCATTTTATTGATAAAAGAGTCTTCTAACTTGTCTATTTTGGATCCTTTTCAGGTGAACTCGAATTGCATGGGATTTGATGGACAGTTTAGAGGATATTTGGATGATTTATTTTCATTTTAGTTTCCTAGTTTAGTTGATCTTGGGGATATTCTCCCAGATTATGTAAACAGTTTGATACTGTCCACAGGGAGGTTTTACCCTGTGGAAAAACTTATAAATACTTATTATTTTTGTAATAACATCATCCTCATTCGTGGGAGAACAAGGATATGGAATTTTAATATAGACTGAGACAGAATTTGATGTTCTGCTACAGCTTTAGCTTTTCATAATATCAATATTTTGTTTCATGTTCTTGTGTATCTATTTGCATTTGGTTAGTGACTACTTTAGCTATCTTAGTCTTTTGCAAATGATATGATTTAATCAATATAATCCATATCTGATTTCTTCCAGTGTTTAAAAAACATAGCAATTACTTAATTCAGTTTGTGAATGATAGATTTCTCTTCTTCATGAGTTGAATTATTAAGTATAAGTTTTTGCATAACAGGTTTCTCTTATTGCAGAGATTTATAAATCATATAATTGTTATGATTTTTTATGTCTTGTTTGTCCTGTAAACAACTCAAAGAGTAGTGTAGCCTATCATTTACAAGAAGCTTCTGGATTATCCAGTGTGAGTTTCCTTCCTCCGTGTAACATCCCGCTCTGGCGCACTGACAAAACTTATTCTTTGAGGACACTTGCTCGCAAGTGATCTGGATTTTTATGATGATGAACCACTTAACCTTGATGATGATGCATCATGATTGATGACAGGATGTTTTACTATT
>ML779035.1:1141387-1157288 GCA_009831015.1 Picea engelmannii
GGGGGAGTGAGAGAATTGAGTCTTTTAATAATTAAAAAGAAATTAATTTTGGAGAATCAGAGGCATGTGTGACACTTGGACGGCGGAGACTGTTAGAGGGTTAGTCATTAAAAATTAATTAATTAATGATTTATGAATTAGGTTAGTCTCAAAATTCTATAAAAGGAGGGGAAAGGAAGGAAGAAAGGGAGAACGGTTAGCGTAACGTTACGCTACCGAATTGTGGCTTGACGGGTTGATTGTGTGGAGTTGGGTATATCTCAGCTGTGATTGGAGTGGTAGCTCAGCCGTTGAGGCTTGCTGAGACGCTATTCTATCTCTGGTTCTTGTGTGGCCCTTTGCGGCTCGGGGGGCTAAGGGGGAAGAAGAGTACCCCTAGCGTTTGGTTGGGAGGTACCGGTGAGCTTTCTTTGGTCGGCAAGCAGAAGCGGCACGGAGCGAGGGAAGCGGCACAGCACGAGGGACGTCTCCTAAGCGGGCATGTGGCTAAGGTATGATTTAAACTGGTAAAGTATAATGCATTGTACTTTCGGTAATTTAATGTTATTGATGTTGAAATTGTGAAATTTTTATGGCATGTGTATATTCGGCAAATTTCGTTTCTGCAATATTGTGTGAGTTGTTCTGGCAAATGTTAAAATTTTTACCACCGTTTTGGCCATGAGAAGAATATAGTTTGTTGGGCGTTTTTGGGAACGCAAGGTAGATAGGAGGTCGTTACACTCCGACCAGCTTCGAAGTCATCATACACAGGACAAATTGGGAGCGTTTCCAGGTCAGTTTGTCATTTGTTTGTTTAGTATATTTATTAGTAGTTTAGTTTATATATAAGTTTAGTTAGATATATGTGCAGAATTAGTATATTAGATTGTTTAATTTCAGTAAGTTTTATTTCTTTTTTATAAAATTATAAAATCAAAAAAGAAATACCTTTCTCTGTCTTAGGGCAGAAAGCAAAAGAGTTTTGCAGGTTTTAATTAAATCTGTGAATTGTAGATGTTGTATATTTTGTAAATAAGTTATATTTTAGATAGTACTTAGCATAGTATTAGTTAGTAGTTTATATTTATAGTCAGTAGATTAGTTTAGTTTGTTTTATTTATTGTTAGTTAGTTTAGTTTTTTTTATTTAGTTTTAGTTAGTTTAGTTTTAGTTAGGTTAGTTAGTTTAGATTAGTTTTCTCTTTGGTTTTCCTAGGACCTTAGATCGGCTAACGGAGCCGCTAAACCCGTCAGGGTGGTTCATTCCAAACGGCTTGGGTTATTAGACAACCCCGGACCGTTTCCACTCTCTCAGTTGACGGACGGTCAATTTCGCCCATCAACAAATGGCGCTAGAAGGAGGGCCTGAACTTAATTAATGGCACGAGGCAGTCGCAAGACTCCTCCCCCCCCCCCTAATTGCTCACCTATAGTGACTAGAAGCCATTCACATGATAATATTCCCCTTCAAACAGCAACTACTTCAACCGACGATCCACAGATCACAGTTGAGCCAGCAACCCCTAATCCTACAGGTGGTGACATCCAAGAGATTGTCTGTCAATCTCTTATCAAAACACATAGTGCCTTAGTTCGTCTTAGGCAACCAAACCGTCTGTGGGGTCAACCTTTGGACTTCTCTAATATCAGATAACAATTAGGTGACACTAATCTCACTGTGAATCCTGCAGATCCAAACTTAAATCTTGTTGCAGGAGGATCTGGGATACCTTCTTCACCACCTCCCTCATCTCCTTCCTCTTCTAGAGGAGATTCCTCTTCTGACAAAGGCAACTCACCTTCTCATCCTTCCACACCCACTACCCCAATGGAAAATCAGAACAATCCTGCTAGACCCTGGTTGGACCAGGATGCTATAGTTGTACCTGGAGCTCAACACCCTTTACCTAAACACCCGGAGAAGTGGCTTCCCAAGTTTGATCTTGATTCTAAATAGATAGCTGAAGATCATATTAAAAAATTTATGTTAGCCATTAGACTCTGCAATGTTGAACATGAAGATGTTGTCTGTAGTTTGTTCCCTTATACTTTTGAGGGTAATGCATCCACTTGGTACTTTGCCCAACAGCCCCATACCATCGCGTCTTGGGAAAATTTTGAGTCACGCTTTTTGGAAAAATTCGGAGACGGTAAACCTCTGGAAGTCTTAGTCATGGACCTTTCTAGCTTAAAAATGAACCCAAAAGAAAAATTTAAAGACTTTAATCAAAGATTCTTAACACTTAAAAACCGAATCCCTGCAGATTCTATGCCTGCTGAGAGTCTTGTAATAGCCTACTACACTAAAGCTCTGCATCAAAGTATAGCTATTTGGGTTAAATGATCTAAAAAGGCCACGTTGTTAGAAGCCTTCAAGGAGGCTAGCCAGATTGAAAAAGACATACTCAGTCTTAAGGACTCTTCTAGCAACGAAACTGAAACTAGTTCTTCTTCCAAAAAGAAGATTGAAATTCTCCCCAGACCTACTCAAAGTAAAGCACAACCTGAAAACTCTGATTTGGAAAGAAACTGTCGAATCAAGTTATAGACTTAAAAAGGTCAACTGAAGAAGCTTCCTTGAGTAAAGTACCCTACAAACATCCTTTCTGAAATCCTTTTCCTACCAACCGACCTAATCCAAACCCCGAAGGCTTAAATCTAGAAAGTTTGCAATGTGCTCTTCAAACAATTCTAGAAGCCCAAGATAACTTGATGCCCCCTGAGACCCCTCAGGAGGAAGTTGAACAGGAAACATTTCAAGAAGAAGAGTCTTCTCCAAACATATTTGGACACTTCTCGGACAACATCTTTCAAGCTAACTTTGAGACTGTTCACCCTTATAACACTAGGAGTAAGATAGCAAACAAGCCTTCTACCGAAAACACTACAACTTCACCTCCAAAGCCATCTAAATCAGCAGAAACTAAACAGAGCAATGTCATCCATAACTTAGATTATGATGTTGTTGAAGATCTTAAAAAATTGAGGGCTAACATTTCTATTTATGAGTTATTGAAGTTTCCATTTTTGTTACAGAAAATGTTGCAAAATATTTCAGAGAACGGCAAGAATGGTAATTCAAATGGTAACAAGGTTGTGCAAAGAAAAGTTCTGCAGAAGACTTCCACTAAAAATAAACCTGATCCTCAAGATAAAGGAAGCCTTCCTATAGTCCCTGTAAATAATGTAAATAATGTGAATAATGTAGATAAAGTAGCATTAGAAATTGCGAGTAAAAAGCCACAAGCTACTACTCTTAGTACTCGCAAGAATGTACCTCCTTTTCTTTTAACTTTCGAGATTTTCAACAGAAATGTGCATAATTGTATGGTGGACTTAGGAGCATCATTTAATGTGATGCCTTGGTCCGTCTGCCAAAATATTAACGCTGAAGTGGAACCATATACTTTGAAAATCATACAACTTGATCGGACAAATGTTAAAGTTATAGGTGAACTAAAAAATGTATTAATTAGGTTATCGTCTAACCCAAAGGTTCATCAGGTTATTGATATAATTGTTGTGGATATTCCAGAAGTGTATGGTCTGTTTTTGAGCAGGGACTGGTCGAAGCAGCTGCATGGTTACTTCACGACGGACTGGTCTCACTTGTGGCTTCCAGAGAATGGTAAGTCAAAAAATATCAGGGTGAATCATGAGCATTACCTTAAGTTCACGGTCATAGATTTGAATGATCCTAACGAACCATATACACCTTTTATTGATTCCCCCAAATTCCAAGGGATGGACACCTTCTTCGGCAATTTCATGGCTGAGGTTTCACCTATCAACAATCTAGAACAGCAGTCTGAGATCTTAGCATACATGCAACCAACAGCGTCTAAACAACATTCCCATGAGCCCGATGGAAATCAAATTTGGTCTCTATATTTTGACGGTTCTAAGTCTAAAGAAGGAGTTGGTGCAGGCTGCATCATTATTGATCCGACAGGTAACAAGACATTAATGGTATGTAGACTAGAATTTGAATGTACTAACAATACTACAGAATATGAGGCTTTACTGCAAGGTCTCAGAAAAGCCCTGGATATGAACATTCAAAACCTGGTTGTATTCGGCGACTCTGAAATAGTGGTTAGGCAGGTAAGAGACTCTATACATTGTCTTTCCCCGCATCTCAAAATTTATCAGTCTAAGGTATGGAGTTTAATGAATAAATTTTCTTCTTTCAATATAAATTCCATTCCTAGATTAAATAATGCTGAAGCAGATCTACTAGCTAATGTAGCCTCTAAACTTCTTCCTGCAGAAGGCTTGTCCCCAAACGCATTCTCCGTCGAGCTATTGTTTCGACCATCTGTTCCTGACAATATCACAAACTGGAGAGTGTTTGACGATGATCAGCAAATCATTAACTTTCTGCACATGGAAGAAACCTTTCAAGGCGCAGTGATAGATGAACGCATGCACGACGACAATTTGCACGATTTTACGGTAATACCTGATCCGAAATCTCCTGAAGCTCTATCGAACATGGTAAATTTTATACCTAAATCCATAGTTAGATTAGAGAATTTTTATGATTTTGAAGATAAATTTAAAAAGACGGTCAATTGTAAAACCAATAGTTCCTCATTGTCTTATGAAAAATTCAATTTAGGAACTAGTGAAAATCCTCAATGCATTAACTTAGGCTTGGGATGTTCTAGACAAGAAAAAGATGCTTTTGTTAAATTGTTTAAAGAATTTAAGGATGTCTTTAAATGGACATACGATGATCTTAAAACGTTCGATCCTAATATCATACAGCATGTCATCCCGATGAAGGCCCAAAACTTACCCTTCCAACAGAAATTGAGGAAAATGCACCCTAAACTTCAACCGACCGTTCAAAAAGAATTGAATAAAATCCTAAGTGATAAAATAATTTTTCCTGTTAGGCACACTCAATGGGTGTCCAACCTTGTCCCAGTTTGGAAGAAAAATGGGGAAATTCAACTTTGCGTCGATTTTCGAAACCTCAATAGAGTGTCTGACAAAGACAATTATCATGTCCCACCCATGGAATAGATCATGCAATAGGTATCTATTTCCAAGAGGCTATCTTTATTGGATGGTTTCTCTGGATATAACCAAGTCCTGATGTCCCCGCCAGACCAACTCAAAACTACCTTCCGTACTTCGTGGGGCACTTATGCTTATCGCAAAATGCCCTTTGGATTGATTAATGTTGGTGCTACCTTTCAAAGAGAAATGGACATTGCTTTTCGAGGATTAATCAATCACTCCATCGTAGTTTACTTGGATGATGTGACCGTTTATTCTAAAAACAAAGACGATCATCTAGCCCACTTACGAACCGTTATGCTACGATGTCGTAAATACGGCATCTCCTTGAACCCCAAAAAGTCCATCTTTGTAGTAGAACAAGGTAAACTACTAGGATTTATTGTGTCTAGTGATGGGATGATTATTGACCCCGAGAGGACTCAAGTCATCGCTAAACTTCCCCCACCTACATCCAAGAAATCCATGTAGTCTTTCCTAGGCCAGATTAACTTCATGAGAAGATTTGTCCCCAGCGTCTCCGAAATGGTCAGGCCTCTACATAACCTGATTAAGAAAGACACCCAATATCACTGGGGACCCACAGAAAATCAAGATTTTAATTCCATAAAGAAGGCCATAATAGACGCTCTGTCTCTCATGAGCCCTGACTTCTCTCAAGATTTTACACTCTATACTTTTGCCTCTGGTCGTTCCTATGCCGCAGTCCTAACCCAGAAGAATTCCGAGAACAACAAAGTACCCATCGCCTTTATGAGCTATGCTTTCAAAGGTGTTGAACTTAACTACCCAGTGGTTTATCGGCAAGCCTACGCTGTTTTCAAAGCAGTTAAGCATTTCCGGTCCTATCTTTTGAAGTCAAGGACGAAAGTCATTGTCCCTTACCCTGTCGTAAGGAACTTGTTAGTGTAGAAGGAGTTAGGAGAGAAGAGAGATAATTGGGTCACCTCCTTGCAGGAGTATGACTTAGATATCACCCCAGCTTAGATCGTGAGAGGCCAAGGGTTGTGTAAATTGGTTGTTGATTCGGAAACAGGATAGCAAGAAGATAGTGATACGTCAAACCTAGGACAAAGCGATCAAAGTTTGATTTGTTGCACGCAAAACCTTGTAAGTCCTTGGTACGGCGATATTAGATTCTGTCTTGAAAATGGATCAGCACCCCGTCACCTTGACCTCACCAAAAGAAGAGCATTGAGACTAAAGTCTGCCTCCTTTCATCTAGTTAACGGTATACTGTTTCGTCAAAATTTTGACGGTGTACTGATGCGTTGTCTCGAAAAAGATGAAGCAGAAAAAGTCTTGCTAGATTTTCATGCAAGAGAAGGTGGTGGTCACTTCGGTGGCAACACCACTGCTCATAAGGTTTTAAGAGCCGGTTACTACTGGCCCATGCTTTTTAGGGATGCCCATGCCTTGTGTCGTAAATGTATCATCTGTCAGAAAGCATCAGGGCAGTTGCAAAAACCAGCCTTTCCCTTGCAACCCGTCGCAGTAGATTCTCCTTTCCAGCAATGGGGCCTTGATATCATAGGTCCAGTTAACCCTCCATCCTCGCAAGAGCACAATTATATTGTGACAGCCACAGATTACTTTACACGATGGTCTGAAGCTACTTCACTAAAAACTATTAACACCAGTCAGGTGATTGCCTTTCTAAACTCCAATATTATCACCCGTTTCGATATCCCTGACTGTCTAGTCTTTGATAATGCTTCATACTTTTCTTCTCTTGAGATGAGAGAGTTCTCTTTGGAAAAAGGAATAAAGCTGAAGTATTCTGCTAGTTACTACCCCCAGGGCAACGGCTTAGCAGAATCAACAAACAAGAACTTGATCAAAATTATCAAGAGAACCGTGGCTGAAAATCACAAGAGCTGGCACAATGCACTGTTGAACGCACTGTGGGATGATAGGGTAACACCCAAATCCTCTATAGGTAACTCCCCCTTTTTTCTCGTTTATGGCAGAGAAGCAATTCTGCCACCTCACATTCTTCTTCCTTCACTTCAGTTGTCACAAAAGGTCCAAGAAGAAGATTGTCCCCCTTTAGAAAACCGAATTAATGCTTTGATGAAGTTGGAAGAAGTAAGAGCCCAAGCTAAGCGTAAGTTAGATCAACATCAACAATTGATTAAAATTTGGTTCAATTCTAATTCTACTTCTGATAGGAATTTTGAAATAGGTGATCTCATCGTAAAATGGGACAAACCACACGAAGGAAAGGGTGAGCACACCAAATTTCAAAACTTATGGCTTGGGCCATTTTTGATTGCTGAAAAGTTGGGTCCTAGTTCCTTTCAATTGCAGAACCTTGAAGGGCAGCTTGACACCTATCCGGTGAATGGCCAAGCCCTGAAGAGATACTTTGGTTGATAACTACCCTTGTATATTATGTATATATTTTTCATTTTTGTTTGCGTTTTCGTTTTCTTTATGTTTTTTTATTTTTGATCAGTTTGTGTTTTTGGACATATACATACCTGTACACTAAACTATTCAGACAAAGACAATAGAAAAAAATTCTTCACTGAAATAACTTCTGAAAATTTGTACAAACGTCAATGATATATCTCTGAAACTGATATCTATGTTGGAAAATTTTGTTGTTTGAAAGAAGTTTACTGATTTCAATGTCTGAGCAAAGCTCGTCATGATCATCTATTATCTTTTTACGTTGTCCCTTTTCCGTAAAGGAATGACTCAAAAGATGTCTCCCTGTCATAGGAAGTTGTTTTGTAAATAAAACATTTCTGGAGCTAAATAAAGGACAGTGCTAAAAAATTCTGATGAGGTCTAAAAAAATATGTTAAAATATCAACATTTTCAGCGTCACCCTGCTCAGCTATATATCTGAAAAGACAAAACAAAATAAATTATGAATAAGAGTTGTGGGAAGTGCTTGTAAACCTGCCAGGATACTGAACAGGTCTACTGACAACGGGTAAATGCATGAATGGCGCCAAGACAACTTTGTCGGGGTACTAAACAGGCCCGCTGGTAGCGAAGCAATGTCGGGTACATGAAAATCTGCAAAAAAATATAAGAAACCTCTTTAATGTCCTTTATTTTGATCTAGAACTTCTTGACAGGATACAGATGTCAGAGTGGGTTAAATGGAAACCCTGTCGAGGCTATGGACGCCTGCTGGCAGCAGTGGCCATGCCAACAGTATTGAATATTTTATCTTTAATATTGTGACTTGTTGATCTTAAGATTGTTATTGGTTTCTATCTTTTAAAACACTGCTGGAAAAAAAATGATAAATGATGATGTTTGAACGACTTTCTGGTTGTTATTTTTGAGTTTAAATTTTCCTGGCTGTCCTAATCTGAATTTGTTACTTTTGCAGAGATAACTGCTTCTTCCAGTGTGTCACCATTGTTGGCAGCCAATTCATTTTTTTATTATCCTATAAGCTACCTACACCTATGTATTGCGAACATCAAGTTTTTTGTCGCATTTTTCAAATAGACGACACTTTCATTTCTTGTGACATTTACACATTTGTCTTCATTGAGTTTTCACGACTATAAGCGTGAAAATTTCTACTTTCAAGGTCACATTTCGATCACTATCTGAACTGTCATGATCTTTTTATCGATATGCCTACTGCACTTACCTTTTGTTTATCGTTATGTGGCTGAAAGGACTTTCAAACTATCCTCATTGAACATTTTTATATTGATTGAATAACTTGGTTTTATCGAAGACATTTAGCCTTTGGATTTTGATTTTATGACTTGCCTAATCATTGATTCTATGAAATGCATAGGGGTTATGATTTATTTTTGTTTTTATATATATGATATGATCCTTATGATAATCTTTTCATGACTTATTGGTTTTTCAACTATATAAATACCTTTTGGCACCTTGGTTGAACTTTTGATTATATGGATTAACACATTGGCACATAATGATTTTGGTGTTGATTTATACGTCAAATGTTTTGAACACTATGGCATAGTGTTGACGCGTATTGGTATGCACATTGCATTTGATTGGTTGTACACATAAGTTAATGGTTGAACTATGATTATGGAGTAAACAGCTATGAAAGTTGTCGGTTGTACTTGGATAATGACTATTATGCATGGAAGACTCCACCACCTTCGCATGCGCACATTTATGCTTACCCCTTTTGGCTCGATTCATTGTTGTTGGTTCGGGTAGCTCTGTTACTTTGTGTTGATGAATTCGAACCCTTCCCTTACCATGCATTCAACTCCATGGCACCAGTCATGCGAGTTGAACCCAATGGTAGGCAAGCCCTATTGATGTTTGATAATGCCCGCCAAGACTTGGCAGACAGTGGATGGCTTACCTTCGTGGAACGTTTCGAGGGTTTTAACCTTTACATAGCTCGACAGTTTGCCATGACCTTCAATGGTTGTCGAGCCAAGGTAGGCGATGTACAGTTAGATATTGATGAACAGTTCATCATCTTAGCTACGGGGTTATCTACCTCTGGACAGCGTTGGTTTAAGAATTGCAAGGTCGAGGAAGTTCCGTGGACATTGTTGTTTCAATCGCGCAAAATCACCTCCTGTGATAGAGGTATGACCGTAACTATGCTCAAACAACGTTGGCATGATTTATTGATGATAATCAAGCAGTTTGTGACCTGCGAAGGTCGATACGGACTGGTGTTCCTCCACCATCTGCATTTGCTTATGGTTTTTATGGGATACTCTCTCAATATGCCCTATTGTTTGCATCGTATCCTGTTTAAAATGTCGAAGAAGTACAAAAGACACCAGGATGATAGTAGCCTTTTTCATTATGGGCTTGTTGAGCTTCTCGTTGTCTGTCACTTGAGTCTGCACGGGGATAGTTGGAGCAATTTCGTTGCTCGGAATGGTTTCGAGGATACGAACCCTATACAGGTTGACAAACCTGTGGTGAGTGAGGTCAAGTTTAAAACCCCAGTTCCCTATCATGTCCTACTGCCTAAACCCTCGGTCGACCCTCCTATCAACTTACCCCACATTGTGACTAAGAGTGTCGAGACTGTTAAGCCTGTGAGAAAAAATCCCAAGGCGAACCTCACTGCAAATGTTAAAGGGAAAAAGAATGCACATTTGATTTCACGGATGGAAAGGAACAAGCCAAAACCCCCTGTTGAGCCAAACCCTATCGTGTTGAGTGAGGACTCCAATTCGGAAGTGGAGCGTTTCTTGGCTAGCGAATATCCCTATTCGCAAGGTTTGTGTGTCAAACCCTCGTATGATTTTGTATCAAACCTACCCCCCTGCCTTAAGGATGATCCTAACTACCCGAGTATTGAATTTCCTCATGAAACCCTCGCTCATTCACCCAAACCCTCGCCTTCTCTGTCTAAACCTACACAGCCACCCTGTGACCAATGTAGTTCATGGTTAGAGCGATATTATCTTGATGTTCTGATTCTCCAGTCAAGGATTCAATATTTGGAAGATCAGATTTCACTGCTTACCAGTCAAAAGGCCAAGATACAAGTGATAGATAAGAAACAAAAGACAACCGACTCCATCTTGTTTAAAAAAGTGGAATCAGCCACGGCAGTTGTAAATTTCAAGCTGGTATAATTGAGCAGCCTCGTCGCTACACAGGTATGGAAAATTTGATATCCTTTCATTTTGTAAATAATCTAGGTTTATATAATGATTTGAATTTAGTTTTAAACAGTTTTGTTCACATCTTGAATGGCTCTATTATATTGCGGGCATTCTATATATATCTTTGCTTTGAATAGAAACAAATTTCAATTTTGTATACAATTTGATTATTCCCAGTATAGAAATCAATAGATTTTGATTGGATTTGAGTGATCTTCATTTGAATTTGATTGATTGGCTTGCCTTATTAAGGTGACAAAGTTAATAGTTTGGTTTGTATCATACTCAAATTTGATTTGGTTATGATCCATGTGCTATAGTTGATAAACGGTTTGATTAAGTTTGATTGTTATGATTTTGTTCGGATCCGATTTCATTATCATTGGTATGCTATGACTAGTAAACGTTTTCGGGAAGATACTCGTTACTATGTTGTGTCGTGTGTTGTTCTATATTTGATTGATTCCAAGTTAAGGAGAATTACTCTATTTCTTCGATGAATTTCTCATACCCGGGGCAAAAGATGTTTGCATGGCTCTGATACCATTTTGTAAGCAGAGGTTTCCTTCGACGAAGTAGATTCCCAGATTGGTTACTGGACGATCATCTGAAACTTGCTGAGCTATCGACCTGGCGCGATCACAGGTTCTTGTCACTTGATAATGCCATCTCTTCCTTGCTAGTCCTTAATCTCGGATGGAATCCACAAGATATGTTCACTAGCTTCTGTCGTCTCTTCCTTGCTGAGTTCTTGTCTTACAGATTCCCGTGCGGTTGATTTCCCACCCCTGGTGATGCTATTTGAAAATGAGCGTCTGCGCTCCTTACGACTCGCCTTCAGCCTACAATGATGCCCTAGCGGCCACCTGCCTTAGCGGGACTTACTCTACCATCTTTCACTACGGCTTATGAGAGCGCTCCTCTGGACAACCTTCACACCAGACTCCAGGGCCAAGTACTCACAACATGCTTCACACTACATCACACTTGCACCAGGAATATAAGGGACCAAAGCAATAGACAGAATGCTAGATTAGTCAGGAGTTATGCGGAGACTGCAATAGGCATTAATCAAGCTTAATCAGAATATATGCGGAAGCTTATAAGAAAATATCAGAGTATTTTTATATCAAAGAGCCGAACACGGCTATCGGGTATTACAATATCGGGCTGGAGGCCCTGATCTCTCTCTCTGACAGACACACTGACACACTGGATATACTCTATATCTGAGAGCCACTTTAGGTTCGTGCTGGCCGAGCCAGAATCACGCAGGCTTTTCCCCAGATCCTAAGACAGAAAGACTCGAAGCGCAAGAGAAGGGCGCTTAGACGACTCGGACTCAAAGACTCTAACTCTCAAAGTGTGAATGAATCTAAAGATGAAGCTCATCCTCCTTATATAGGAATGAGGAGGAGACAAGCATCAATCTTTCGGATGAGAAGAGTGACTCGAGGCCCCATATGTTGGCCACCATAAGGAATCACGAGGATACTGTTCCATCCGATGGATGTATTATTGTACTAAAAGTAGGGTAGTCACGCAGGATTCCCTGATAAGACTAAAGCTATGGGTCCCCACGAGGTATCATACAAGAGTCTCGTGAAAGAAATCCCGACAAACTTTTTATTTGACATGACTTGAATAGTAATCATGCGAGATGTGAATCAATTTTCACCAACAGTCGGAGAAGTGCTCCGAGTCTTCATGATTACTGACATAACTAAGACATATGTACAATTTTACACTGTGGAGTTGATATCGACAACCCACGAAAAATGAATGGCACTACTGTCGGCCATTAAGACATGAAAATCCACTTTCAATCTGGAGGTTGGTCTCCCCAGTGATGATGATTGAAGATATAAGGATCCCAATGTTGAGTGTAAACTTGTCGTAGAAGAATAGGATCTTCATTTTCAATTTCTTCAAGCATGAACTTAGTACGTAGGGCCCAAGGATGTTTTTCTTCGATAAAGATATGCAGGAATTCATCTTCAGAATAAAGATCAGAAATAGTGTGTAGTCTCCTAGCCCATGGTTCAAAACTGCTGACAGTGTCGCTAACTTGTGGATTTATGCAAACAGGGTTTAAACCAAAAGTTTCCCACCATTCTAATAACCAGTCTGGTTCTTCAAATTCTCTGAACATATGAGCAAACTGGATCTGTGTGTAGAAGAATTCCATTCTTCCTTTCCAAAGGAAAGCATTATACCAACTGGTTTTGTATTGTTCATAGGTTAACCCATGAACTTCTCTGTCTGGATCACCTTCTGGCCATTCTGCAACTGCTCTCATATGATTAATCTGGAATGAGTGATAGATAGGATATCTGCACCAACTTCATAGATTATGATCATACCATTGTGTTTCTGCAACACGAAGTCGAGAAAGATCACCTAGGTCAATAAGCTTTTCTCTGCTGGTTCGAATGATATCCAGATTCATTTGGCCAAGAATATGTTGTGGAGGAAGTACTGTGGGAGAAGTATTCCTCGAAAATCCTGGGAGTCCTAATTCAACTTTCTCTGTTCCCCTTAGTTGCCATGTAGGATGCCAATTAGCCTTAAAAATTTCCCAAGGGGTGTGTTCATCATAGTGATGTAGCTCTTCTCTACCAGTTTGATGGTTAAACTGTTTGATATACATCTGACAATGTAGATAGCCGAGCTGCCAATATTCTTCTGACACAAAAGGAAGTTGAATCATCTTAGCTGGTCTGTCTGAAATAGAGGGAATGGTGATGAAATATCCAGGCTTATATTTGATCATACAAGATCCATGGGGATGTAATAAAGATAAAAATGGAGTTCCTAAAATGCAATCTATAGGTGCAGCTCCAATAAAGAATCCCATTCCAATACTGTATTCTTGCAAAAGAATATTTACTCTGGATACTTCATATTTGAAGCTTATGCTTGTGTTTCCCAGACCAGTACAAGTGCCTGCACTTGTCTTCCAATATTTTACAGGAATCTTTTCTTGATTTAAAATATTTACATCAGATCCTGTATCAATCAATGCTGTTAAAGAAAATAATTCTCCAGAAATTTCCACTTCAATAATTACATAATATTTTTGGTAGGCAATAGGCAAAACCTGCATGTTAGAAAATGTTGTGACCATGCCTTGAACTGGAGATTTAGTTATCTGTTCCTCTTCTATTGGTACATCCTCAAGGTCAGGAGGAGCCTGATCTAGGGCGGATTTTAGCCTTGATAGTTCTTGTCTCGCCGAAGAATCTTCAAATGTCCCATAATTTAGCTGTTGTTGAAGTAAAGACAAGCTTTCCTTAAGCTCTGCAACTTGGGACTTTAGTATAGACACTTGTGAGGCTACATCAGGAAGGGATAAGTCTTTAAGCTTTGGCTCTCTATTATACTTCATGTAAGTCTTGATATTTTTATCATAGGAGGCTTCTAAAAAGAGAGAAGGTCTTTTGACTTCTTGGCTTGATCTTTGCCTGGTTGTTTTAATATAAGTGTCTAAAAGGGCATTCTTCATATCTCCTTCAGGGAGATTTTTGATACTAGCAAGCATCTGGCTTTCATTGTTTGGATGGAAGGCATGCATACAGACTTTTAGTTTCTGGGCAGGTCTAGGACTAGAAACAATGCTACTAGGTAGACTACTATCTGTACAAGTACAAACATAGGGATTATCACAGTTACAAACATTATTTACAAGGAGTTCAGAACTAGAGGATGAATAAAGATCATCTGAATCAGAATCTATACAGGTTTTTTGGATAGGACCAGCTTCTAATTTTGGGGGAGTGAATGGACTATGAGGGCAGTCATTTGTATCATGTGAGGGATATCTGCATCTACTGCATCCAAACCTGACATGTCTTTCTTCTTGTGCTTTTCTTCCTTCTTCTGCCCTTCTATGTTCTTCTGCTCTTTTTTGTCTCCATTCATTTGCTCTTTGTTCAGACAATTTTCCTTTGCCTCTTTTTGCAGCATCACTGTCGGGACAAGTTGTTGCAGTATGACCGGCTTTTCCACAGATCCAGCAAATTAACCTTTGTCTAGCTTCAGCTTTGAAGGTTTTAAGATGAATGTCTTTTGGCTCATAATAATGGGATCTAGGATACCAGACATATCTGCCCTTTTGAGGACTTTTGTGATTTCTTTCCCTTTTAAAAGTTTTTCTTTTCTGTCGGGGCTGCAGATCTGTTTTATATATTCCATATTGTTCACAAACAGATTTCTGATCAGGCAGATATGAAGATTTGGACACGGATTTCTGTATCTTGATACTAGTGCATAGGCTTAGCAAAGCTTTAGTAATTATGGAATAAATTTCACCCCATGTATAGGTTTCATAGGGTAGAGCAAAAGTATCTTCTAGCTTGAGATAGTCAACAAATCTACTGGGTAGTGCAGACATGTATACTTGTTTCCATAGTAGATTTTTACTATCTTTTACCTCATAAATCCTCTGTGTCCATTCTTGATGAAATTGTTCATATTCAGACATTTTTCTACATTTCATATTCATCAAGACAGTTTCATGCTTGTCTGAAATTTCAGTTTCTGTACCACACCAGTGTTCTAGAATTAATGCAGTCAATGCCCCAATCATATTACTCATTGGTGTGCCATCTGGGTGGTAAACCAGATCTCCTTGTTCATCTTTCAATGTTTTTGTTTCCATTTTTTGTAACATCAAAGGAGATGAAATAATCTCCCACCATTTGCTCAAAGATCCTGTGAAGCACTGAATTAAACTTTTGCATGCTTCTACTTCTCCTTTTCCTTTCATGCACATAATTTTATAAGCTACCAACATTCTATCAATGACTTGCCTAATCTGTGCAACTGAAAGATTGTCTATATTCCATTCTTGGTACCATTCTTGTGCATAAGACATTCCTTCAGGGAGGATTCCTTTTCCTACTAGGTCAGGAGTAGCAGGTCGTTTAAAATGAGGTTGTTCATCTAGGACTTTGCGGATGCTGACTAGGGAAAGCTTATCTTCAGGAGATTTCTTTGAAGATTCTGGAACAGATGAATCAGGGGGAAAGAAAATAGAAAACTTTTCTTTAAGAGTAGATTTAGTAGGATTATATACAGGGTTTGGAGAAACTATAGATACATGGGATGGAGCTCTGAGAAAGGAGGAAGGAATTGGTCTATCATCTTTCTTTTTGTTCAAGTCAGTCAGGGATTTGCCAATAGAACTCAATGCTAACCCTAATTCTTCCATAGTCTCTCTTTTCTCAGTTTGTTTTTCTGAGACTTCATGCAGTACCACCTCTATTTTAGAATCAAGAGATTCTAATTTTT
>ML779035.1:1168667-1206314 GCA_009831015.1 Picea engelmannii
AGATTCAATCTTTTCCCAAGCTTCTTTGGGTTTATCAATTGATTGAAGGTGGAACCTTAAATCAGGAGAGATGGACATTCTAATTAATCCACATGATTCGTCATTCCTATTATCTCATTTGGCTTTCTTATCAGCATCAGTGGGTGTTGTTTCCTTTCCCAAGGTAATCTGGTACAAGCCTTTACTTATTAATAAATTCTCCATATGGGATTTCCATTAGAAGTAGTTGGTGCTGGTAAGCAAGAGATTACTTGTAGAAACCATATTAAATATGCAGATAATACAGATTTAAAAACTGAAACTGATGATCTGAATGGAAAGATCTCAAAAGTTATGCGGTTTTAAAAACAACGGCACTGAAAACGTACTTCAGATGTGAGAGTTATGTATTTTTTAAAAAAGACATAAACGGTAATCAAATGACCACGTGATAGTGTAAGTTGCTTTATGAAGTGACCCACTTTTATAAAGAGAAGTGGGGATCACTTTTACAATGAATTTACTTTATAACAAGTTGCATGCAAAATAAATAACTCTAAAATAAAATATTAAATCTACTTATAGTGATTCACTTTTATACTTGAGGTGAAATACACTTTACAATGTTAGCATGAACTTTTTCAAAAAAAGTAACAAAAAAGAGACTTGAACTCAAGACCTCTTACTTAATAAGGAAACGTTTAACCAAATGGTCTAGAAAAACATATTGTAATGTTTAGAAGGAGGATTTTTGTTGTTATTGTTGTTGATGGCCTTGGAGAGCATGCTAAAAAAAACCTATTTTCACACAAGAAAAAAATTCCTCTTCTCGATGACAACAAGGTTTAGATCTCGATTAGCTTACTCGGAAGATGCACCTTTTCCTATCTATTTCTGATTTGCCAAGATCTCATAGGGCACAGGGAAAATAGAATATGCAGATCTAAAATATTAGCAACCCATAAATAAATAATACAAAACTGAAATAAAACCAAAAAACTACTCTGCAAAAATTTTAAAAAAAAAATGTGTATTCAAACTTTATACCTCCTGATCTAACTGTAATGGTCGTATCTTGGGCAAACAGAAACATTTTCGAGTGAAAAAAAAAAGTGTTACTGACTGAAACGAGTGCTCCGGATGTAGTGGAAGAGTTCTCTCAGCCCAGAAATGTACGAAAATGATAGAAAATGGATATGAGGAAACTCGGCTTCACGATCGCGATCTACAACAGGAGAGGATCTTCAAACAACCTCTGATACAATGTTCGACAACACAGGTATTCCAACAAAGGATGAACACCTTCAGTAACCACTCACATAACCATATCAAATATCAACACACTGATGTTTTCACGTGGTAAAACCCCTATGGGGAAACATCCACGGCCCCAGCCAACGCGACCACTTGGAGCAGTTTATTAATGCAAAAGAAAAATATTACAGAGAGATTTTACAAGAGAGTTTCTCACAATCGAACATCGGCAAATGAACCTCCAATATATTTAAATAGATATCATGGACCAATCGGGAGTTAATACATGGATCAATGGCCATTAAAATCGAGGAGAGTATGAACCGTCAGATCACTCTATGTCGGGAACATATCGTGACCGTCGAATTTCCTAACTAAAAATGCATACTAATGCATACTAAAGAAACACACTAAGAAATGCACTTTTACCTAAAAACACATTAGACCAAGTAGATCTTAACTAACTCCTAAGTGTCTAAATATCCTAACAAGAGATTTGTGCAAGAGAGATTTACAAGGAAAGTATTTGGAGTGGGTAGATTTTTTTGAAGAGCCAAATTTACATACAAATTTGCAGAGGAGAAATTTCAGGTATGTGATTTTATTATATTCATCATTTCAATATTTCCCCTGATTGATTCAAACAAATGTTAGTGCATTGTAAAAAAAAAAAATGGTTTCATAGTTACATTTAGTATTGGAAGCCCTAGCTTCCAAGTTGTTTCTCTTGGTTTTGCTCTCTATATTTCACAAGTACATTTTTTTTAAGAAACAAATTTTTATAGGGTTTCTTTACTTTTATATGGGAAATTTAGTATATGTTGTAATGGGATCACTTATTTCACTAGATCCCAAACCCTGTCATTGTCAGTTTTCTTTTAAAAAAATTATTTTGTAGTTCACAGTACACACTATGCAGGAATAGCACACTAGTATTCATGTTCTTTTTGTTGATGATTGCAGCTACGTGAGACATTCTCCAAGACACAAACATGAGAGAGATACCTTGAGAGGGGTATGTGGTTCCTATCTGAGACAAAGCTGGAACATAGATATGGCCTCTGTTAAATTTGGCAACATCGACAGTCATTCTCCAATGAGAGGCCATATGGGCCACCCTGAGGCTAGCCAGGGAGATTTGGAGAATCAACCAATCTTGTGAGGTATTGACAAAAGCCAAGGGGAATGTAAAACCTCTTTGAGTCAAACCAAAAGTCAGGACAAACAAGATGCTATGTGATTCTAATGCAAAAGTCAAGGGGAACGTACAACCTCTGTGAGCATAGACAGTCTAGTGTAAAAGTCAGGGGGGGGTACAACCTCTGTGAGCATAGACAGACTAGTGAAAAATTCAAGGGCAGCATACAACCTCTGTGAGCCTAGTCAAACCTTGTGAACCATGAGAAAAATTCAATGGATCTATCAAAAGGTTGGCATCTAGCTCATAGGTTGAATATAAAATTCCTATGAGCTAGAAAGAAACGATTTTCCTAATATTGCAAATGATGTAATTGTATTGATCTAGTGTGTTGGCACATGTAAACATTATCCACCATGAAGAGAATTTTGAATTGCCTTTTCAAGAGTTGTAACTTAAGTCTTGAGTCTAGTTCTATGTTAGAACTAAAGTGTAATGATGAGTTGCAACTAAATTCTTGAGTCTAGTTCTATTTTAGTAATGTTGAGTTGCAACTAAAGTCTTGAGTCTAGTTCTATTTTAGTAATGTTGAGTTGCAACTAAAGTCTTCAATCTAGTTCTATATTTAGAGATAAAGTGTAATGTTGAGTTGCAACTAAAGTCTTGAGTCTAGTTCTACTTTAGAACTAAATTGTAATGTTGAGTTGCAACTAAAGTCTTAAGTCTAGTTCTAAGTTCAAACTAAAGCATGTCAGTCTCAAGTCTAGTTCTAAGTTCGAACTAAAGTGTAATGCTGAGTTGTAACCAATCTCAAGTATAGTTCTAAGTTTGAAATAAAGTGTAAAGCTGAGTTGTAACCAATCTCAAGTCTAGTTCTAAGTTCGAACTAAAGAATGAAGTTGAGTTATGGTTAATGCATGCAATCAAGTTACTATTTCAAGCTTCCCCTCTTCCCCTCTTCAGCCTATATAAGAAGAGGTCGAACCCTCTCTTCAACACAATTCTGCAGCACAATTTTCATATGCAGGTTGAGGGTGAAGTAATAGAGGATCACATTAGTGATAAAGAGGCATCTTATCAGAGGTGTATTTCAGCAATTTCTTGTAAGTCTTTGTCAGGTCAAAGTCATCCTGGCAAGCTCTTTGAGAGAAGAACATTCATGGTGGATATTTGTAAGAGATCTTACATTATTAATGCAATAAAGGAATATTGTTTGCTGGGGTTTTCCTCCCTATACAGGGTTTCCCTAGGGTATATGTGTTGTTGATATGCATGTTTACTAATCTACATAATTTTTTTCTATTCGATTATGATTTGGAATTGTTGAAGTATATTAAGATGGAATCAAAGTATTGAAGAAAATAAAAGAATTAATCTGCATAAGAAATCAAGCTCATAAATTTAACATGGTATGAGATCTTAGGGTGTGTTAAACATGTTGAAGTGCAGCAGCAGGTGCACATAGATCCAAGCAAGCTTGATTAAGTTTCCAGTGTGAGGACCATGGCATCCTCCATTTCAGTTAGGGTCGAAGATAGGCTCGAAGGAACTACCAACTTTAATGTGTGGAAGCTTTGTATAACAAATATTTTGCAAGAGCATGATCTTGAGCAGTATGTGACCACAGTGGTGGAGGAACCAATGAATAATGAAAGAAGAATAGCTTTCAAAAAGAGTCAAGCAAAGGCCAAGTGAATCATATTTGACTCAGTCAAAGACAGTATAATGCTTGCAATTACTTAGTTGATCACTGCCAAGGACTGTATGGATACCTTGGTGAATATTTATGAGAAACAGGCTCCAGTTCAGAAGAGAACACTTAAGCACAAGCTTAAGTATTTAAATATGGAGAAAGGTGAATCAGTGGCATCTTTCTATTCCAAGATAGCTCAGATCATAGATTAGCTTTTGGTCACAGAGGTGACAGTGGACAATGATGATTTAGTGCAGGCCATTTTTTACGGTCTTCCTTCTTCATGGGAGACCTTCTTATCCAGTGTAAGTGGGAGAGAGATTCAGCCCATGTTTGAGAGGTTATGGCATGATTGCCTCTAGGAGGAGAGTCGCACAACTACCAGGAGAGAGCCAATGAAAGAAGAGCACTCAGCTTTAGCATCAAGATTCAAGGGAAAGAAGAAAGACACTTTCCAGAAAGGATCTCAGTGGAAGCCAAACACCAAAGGTACATTCAAAGTCAAGAATATTGATACATCTAAGATTAAATGCTTTAGTTGTAATAAGTTGGGTCATTTTTCTAAATATTGTTGGTTTAGAAACAAAATTCCTAGGAAAGGGAAACATCATGCCTCAACTATTGAGGATGATGAATCCAAAAGAAATCAGAAAAGTCCTTCTAATGAGAAAGAAAATAGGAAAGAATATTATTTGGTTTATGCCTTATCCAGTTCAGTTTCCACGGGGCCAAAAACTTGGTTAGTAGACAGTGGTGCATCAAAGCACATGACAGGGTACAAGGAGATCCTCTCAGATTTCGAGACAAAATCTTTTGCAGAGCAGGTTGAGCTTGGGGATGAAAAATGTTACAAGATAGAGGGAGTAGGCTCTATCTCCTTCAGATTGGAATCTGGGGCTAGACTTCATGTTGATGAAGTATTATATGTTCCAAGGCTCAAGAAGAATCTACTATCATTTGCAACCCTTGAGGACAAGGGATATTGGGTGATCTTCAAGGACAAGAAGGCACTATTATGGGCTAAAGGTAGACACTTAAGTACAACAAAACCCATTGGAACTCGCAGTGGAGGACTGTATGTCGTGTCAAGACAGTCATTTCATGCATTGGCTCATGATGCGACTATCTCCAGCAAGTTGTGGCACAGAAGACTTGGACATCTTCATTACAAATATCTTCTAGATCTGCAAAACATGGTATGTGCCTTGCCCTCTATTTCTCTTAGTAAAAATGAAATTTGTAAGGGATGCATGCTAGGTAAAAATATAAAGAAAAATTTATCTAGTAGTGACAACAGATCTTAGGGAATCTTATATCTGGTTCATTCTGATGTATGTGGTCCCATGTCATCTCCCTCACTCAATGGTTGTTTGTATTATGTCATTTTTATTGATGATTACTCAATAAAATGTTGGATATATTTTCTTAAATATAAAATTTACACATTTGATAAATTCAAAGAGTATAATGTCTTTATTGAAAAGAAGATAGGCAAACACATCAGAATCCTTAGAATAGACAATGAAGGAGAGTTTGAATCTCTTCAGTTTGAGGATTTCTGCAAGTCAGCAGGAATCAAGAGACAGTTGACCGTGCCATATAACCCTCAACAAAATGGTGTTGCTGAGAGGAAAAACATGACTATTTGTGAGGCAGCAAAAGAAATGATGTTTGACCAGGATCTGCCAAATTCTTTATGGGAAGAAGCTACCTCCATTGTCGTGTATATTCGGAATAGGTGTCCTCGTGCTATTTTGAAGGACAAGACTCTTGAAGAAGTCTTATCAGGGATCAAACCTAAAGTAGGGAATCTAAGGATATTTGCATGTCCTATGTATATTCATGTCCCTAAGGAAAAAAGGACAAAGATGGAACCCTCAGGAAAGAAAGGGGTGTTTGTGGGGTACAGTGAGAACTCCAAGGCTTACAGGATTTATGTACCAGGTCAGAGGCAAATAGAGGTAAGTAGAGATGTGACTTTCCATGAGGAAGTCGCATTTAAGAAATCCAGAGAGCTTCAGTGGCATTCAGAAGCAGTGCAGCCAGATTCACCCTCTTCTGAAAATGAAGAGTCGGGTGATTAGAGGGGGAGAACCTCGTGAAGGGCCAAGTAATGAGCCCCTAGAACCCATTGAAGTGTTAGAAAGAACTCTTGAAAAACCTCCATCCAAAAGGAAGCCAGGGTGGATTAAAGAAATAGTGCGAGAACTAGAAAGGATAGCTACTCCCAAAGGAACTTTCAGTGAAAGGAAGAGGCCTCATAGGTTTGGAGGCTATGTTGCACAGATGAGAAGTATTAGTGATGTCGAACCTTCTTCATTTGAAGAAGCAAATAAATTACAAGTATGGAAGGATGCCATGATTGAGGAATATAGGTCTATTATAAATAACAATGTTTGGGACATTGTGCCAAGGACAAAAGACAAATCAGTGGTTTCTTCCAAATGGATCTATAAGATCAAACATGCAGCTAATGGAAGTCTGGAAAAGTTCATAGCAAGATTTGTAGCCAGGGGCTTCACTCAGAAAGAAGGAATCGACTACAAAGATACGTTTTCCCCTGTAGCCATGTATACCTCCATTCGAGCTATTATTTCTTTAGCTTCCATACTTAGTTGGAAGCTACATCAGATGGATGTAGAAACAACATTCTTGAATGGAAAGATTGAACAGGAGGTATTTTTTGAACAACCAAATGGTTTTATACTACATAACAAAGTCACTCATGTATGCAAGCTAAGGAAGGCCTTGTATGGTCTTAAGCAGGATCCCAGAGTTTGGTATGACAGGATTGATGGCTTTCTTAAAAGTCCAGGATTTCAAAAAAGTGATGTTGATGCAAATCTATACTTCAAGGTAAGAGGTAACCAAATTGTTATACTAATCCTGTATGTTGATGATCTCTTTCTAAGAGGAGATGAAGGGATAATAGACTGGTGTAAGAGGGAGCTAACCTCATAATTCGAGATGAAAGACTTAGGCATGATGCATTACTTCCTAGGATTGTAAGTGTGGCAAACACAAGGCGAGACATTTCTGGCACAAGGAAAATACAAAGTGGATGTACTAAATAGGTTTGGTATGATGGATTTCAAATCCATGTCTACTTCGATGGTTACCAACCTAAAGAAGTTGCATGATTCTGATACAGGTTCAGATTTGGTGGATCCCACCATGTATAGGTAGTTGATTGGATCATTGATGTACATGATCCACACTAGGCCAGATATTTTCTATGCAATGATTGTAATGAGTCAGTTCATGACTGAACCAAGACAGAGACACTGGGTGGTAACAAAGCACATCTTGAGATATCTCAGAGGGACCATTACTTATGGTCTAAGATATACATCCAGTGGTGGTTTATTTCTGCATGGGTATGCAGATGTTGACTGGGCAAGAAGCCCAATGGATCGAGAGAGTAATTCTGGATACTACTTCAGTTTAGGATCCGCTATGATCTCTTGGTCAAGACAGAAGTAGGGATCCATTGCACAGAGTACAGCAGAGGTTGAGTACATTGCAGCAAGTGATGCTAGCAAAGAAGCAGTATGGCTCAGAAAATTAGTTTCTGGGTTGTTTGGTGACAAGCTTGAGATGAAGGTGGTTCACTGTGATAATAATAGTTGCATAAAATTGATAGAGAACCCGGTATTTCACGACAGGTTAAAACATATTGACATGAGGTACCACTACATCCGAGACTTGGTCCAGAGAAAAACTATAAAGTTACAATTCATAGCCACGAGCGAGTAAGTAGCTAATATACTGACCAAGCCTCTGACCTCTAGACAGTTTGTGCAGCTGAGAGGAAAGCTTGGTGTGGCTAATAATGATTCCCTCGCTAAGAGGGAGTGTTAAATTTGGCAGCATCAATAGTCATTCTCCAATGAGAGGCCATATGGGCCACCCTGAGGCTAGCCAGGGATATTTGGAGAATCAACCAGTCTTATGAGGTATTGAAAAAAGCCAAGGGGAACATACGACCTCTATGAGTCAAACCAAAAGTTAGGATGAATGAGATGCTATGTGAGTCTAATGAAAAATTTAGGGGGAACGTACAACCTCTGTGAGCATAGACAGTCAAGTGCAAAATTCAGGGGGAATGTACAACCTCTGTGAGCATAGACAGACTAGTGCAAAATTCAGGGGGGACATACAACCTCTGTGAGCCTAGTCAAACCTTGTGATCCATGAGAAAAAGTCAAGGCATCTAGCAAAAGTTAGGTTGAATATAAAATTCCTATGAGCTAGAAACAAACGATATTCCTAATATTGCAAATGATGTAATTGTATTGATATAGTGCGTTGGCACGTGTAAACATTATCCACCATGAAGAGAATTTTGAATTGCCTTGTCAAAAGTTGTAACTAAAGTCTTGAGTCTAGTTCTATGTTAGAACTAAAGTGTAATGTTGAGTTGCAACTAAAGTCTTGAGTCTAGTTCTATTTTAGTAATGTTGAGTTGCAACTAAAGTCTTTAGTCTAGTTCTATTTTAGAACTAAAGTGTAATGTTGAGTTGCAACTAAAGTCTTGAGTCTAGTTATTTTTAGTAATGTTGAGTTGCAACTAAATTCTTGAGTCTAGTTCTATTTTTAGAACTAAAGTGTAATGTTGAGTTGCAACTAAAGTATTGAGTCTAGTTCTACTTTAGAACTAAAGTGTAATTTTGAGTTGCAACTAAAGTCTTAAATCTAGTTCTAAGTTCGAACTAAAGCATGTCAGTGTCAAGTCTAGTTCTAAGTTCGAACCAAAGTGTAATGTTGAGTTGTAACCAATCTCAATTCTAGTTCTAAGTTCGAACTAAAGTGTAAAGATGAGTTGTAACCAATCTCAAGTCTAGTTCTAAGTTCAAACTAAAGCATGAAGCTGAGTTATGTTTAATTTATGCAATCAGGTTACTATTTCAAGCTTCCCCTCTTCCCCTCTTCAGCCTATATACGAAGAGGTGGAACCCTCTCTTCAACACAATTCTGCAACACAGTTTTCATATGCAAGTTGAGGGTGAAGTAATAGAGGAGCACATCAGTGATAAAGAGCCAGCATATCAGAGGTGTATTTCAGCAAGCTCTTGTAAGTCTTTGTCAGGTCAGAGTCATCTTGGCAAGCTCTTTGAGAGAAGAACATTCATGGTGGATATTTGTAAGATATCTTACATTATTAATGCAATAAAGGAATATTGTTTGCTAGGGTTTTTCTCCTTGTACAGGGTTTCCCCAGGGTATATGTGTTGTTGATATGCATGTTTACTTATCTACATAATTATTGATATTCGATTATGATTTGGAATTGTTGAAGTATATTAATATGGAATCAAAGTATTGAAGAAAATAAAAGAATTAATCCTCATAAGAAATCAAGATCATAAATTTAGCAGCCTCCTCCTTATAGAGAGTTGAGAAGAAATCTATATGATTCTTCTGTGTAATGCAATGAAAAAGGAGATCTCCGGAGTTGGGCGTGTCTATGGATGAGCACAAGGTGAATGTGTGAAATCCCAAAGTGTTGGGTGCATCGTCATGAGATAGAAATAAAGATGATGTATTAGACTCCACTAAGCAGAGAGTTGATGAAAAAATCCAAATGACTCTCATGTGTAATGTAGTGGGAAAGAAGATATGTTGAGTGGACGAGCATGTGGACGAGCACAGGTGAGCATGAACCTAGTGGTTGAGCACTAGTGAAGAAGTGGTTCTTCTGTGTAATGCAGTGAACCAGAGATATGGACATACCTATGGAAGTGCCCCTAGTGGATGAGCACTAGTGTGTGTATAAGACCCCTTGCTATATTATTCAAGAGTCAGACCTACCTATAACCCTAATTGTAATGTAAAGGGTATAGGTCGGCCCCACCCTAATGTGATTAATAATTAATGTTAAAGATAAATAATATGGTAATTATTAATTATATTTTGATTTATTGAGGTCGGCCCTATTGTGTCAATAGACACATCATTTGATGTGACAATTATTATATAAATAAAGGTGAATCCCCATTGAGGAATCACACTTATCATTGTGTCATGTCATGATTTCAGAAGTTGTGGTCTGAAATTATGAGAATTGCATCACCCTCTTGTGTGCTAAGTTTGGTGATGGTGTGGGAGTTCTTTCTCTTAAGGAATATAGTAAAGGATTGGTTGGGTTTTCTTCCCTTGTTGAGAAGGGTTTCCTAGGATACTTCGTGTGTACTTGTGCATGGATATTTTTCGTTTGATCTTGGTTTGTTGCAGTAGTTATGGTTCAAGTAATTGTTAACAGAAAATTTAAAAGGAATACATGAGCCATAGCCATTGAAAATATAACATGGTATCAGAGCAGGTCTTGAAGAATACCACTTGCTCAAGGATGAAAGAAGATTGTGGTCACCTAAAATATTGCCAAACTCTTGCTTTCTTTGCAAAGAAATGAGGTCAGACCCCACAAAAATTAGAGGAAGGCATCCATGGGAAGAGAATAGTTTGTTGTGGCAAGAAAAAGTTCGTTGCAGCCTAGAAGAGAAGGGTCAGACCCCTTCTAAGGATTTGTGGTGAAGGAGTGGATCCCGGAGCCTAGGAGGAGGTCGGATGTCAAAATAAAGTGGTCTCCCTACAACAGATGGATTCCTGAGTGTTTTTGAATAGCTAAGAGGGCAAGCTTATGCAATATACCAGCAACACAATCAACTAAATTTCTGAGTCATATTGCTACCCAGATTCTCCGTTTATACATGGACTATAAAGCTAGAAGGAAGCAATCTCTACCATCTCTGTGCTCAGCCTATTCAACCTTGAAACTCATGCCTCATTTAATGGGACAAATTATTTTCCATTGACAAAAGATAACAAGTTGCAATAAGGCATAAAGTTGTTTCATTTTTTAATCATGGTGGTGTGATTTTAAGTTCTAGCCGCACATACAAAACAGAGGATCCTTCATTCCTTCAGCGTTGGGAATACTAGAGCAACATTTGAGTAGGGAATCCCCCTTTGAGGATGGTGTTAGTCCTCTCTCTACTTCTACAAGTTCTCTTTCTATAGTTTCTAGTTAGACTCCTATGACTAACGAGGACTCCACCAAAGACTCGCCCAATCTTCCTATTGTAGTGGTCTCTTCACTTCTTCAAGATACTCTTGTCAGTGCCTCATCCACTATTCATGTTGTAGAGGACAATGCTCTTTTCAGTGGCTCATCCAACCCTCATGTTGAAAAAGACTTCTCACCTATTATGAATGATCTTAACAATTCGACTCCATTATTCAATGATGAAGACGGAGACACCTTGCATGATTATCCTATATATATATATATATATATATATATATATATATATATATATAGTGCATTCATAAGAATAACACATTGAAAGTGAAGAATCCAGGTTTGATTGTTTTTATCATGACTATAACCTACATTTCTAAGGTTGCTACATTACAAGTAGGTGTTGTAGTAGTGATAACAATCCTTAAAAAATTTTGACTCTAGAGATGTAATCATGAGTCTCCTCTAGGAGATATTCTTGTCTTGTTTCCTTTTGTTTGTTTTCTTGTTCCAAGCAGGCTAACAACAAAGGAATATGCTTATCCTTTAGACTTTAGAGGGATTCACTTGATTCAGAAGGAGTCAAACTAGTTGAGAAAGAGAGATAGTACCTTCTTCCTCTTCAGTAGTCCATAGGGAGATAGTCATTAACATGTTGATCCAGTTGCTCCAGTTGGTATTCCCAGGGACTTTGTAGTAGGCTATAAAAGGCATGTCTGGGTTGACAAACTCCACAAGAGGCAGAAATACATGAAGCTAATGGAATTATCGAGAAATATAAAATGAGACTTATAGTCAGAGGATTCTCACAAGCAGAGGGACTAAAATATGATGAGACATATTGATCCAGTAATTTGATACACTTCCATCTGTACTACCATCCATTAGTTGGAAACTACATTAGATAGATGTATTCTTTATGACTTTGGTTTTAAACAAGAGTATTGTTGATCCAAAACTATATTATTACAGTATTGGTGATGAGAACTTGATTTTCATAACTTATTCAGAAAGCCTTGTTGTTGGATACAAGTAAGCTTTAACTTCTGATTTTGAGATGAAGGATATGAGTATGATGCATTGCTTCTTGGGACAAGAAGTATGACATAGGACCAATGAGATTTTCCTAATTCAAGGAAAATATACAGTGGGAATATTAAAGAAGCTTAGTATGACAAAATGAAAATCCACGGTGATGGATTTGAAGAAAATAAATAAATATGATTCAGACGAGATTGATCCACGGCTGATTGGATCACTGATGTATCTTGTTAACACCAGACTTGATTCATGTTATGTAGTGAATGTACTTAGTCATTCCATGAGTCAGCTGAGACAGACTCACTGGACATCAGCGAGACATGTATTGAGACATCTATGAGACAATGTTAGATATGAATTGTGATGCATCTCCAATGTAGACTTGAGTTTGCAGGGATATACCTATACAAATTGAGCAGAGGGTATAATGAAACAGAAGAGAAAATCTGGTTGTTGTCTTACCATGAATATTTCCATGGTTTCCTGATGCAGAAACAAAACTCTGTGTCCTTGAGTATCACAGAAGCAGAGTATGTAGCATCGACTGTGTGAAGCAATATGGCTTCACAAGATTCTAACATATTTACTTGATCATGAGATGGATCCTATGATGATAACCAGAGCTGTGTGTAAATCTCTTTGAGAACCCAGTGTTTCATGATAGATCAAAACACATTGAGATAAAATATCATTATATTAGAGACATGATGCAAAGGAAAATAGTACACATGTAGTACCTTCCTACACATGAGCGGATTGCATACATATTCACCAAATTAGCTTGGTGAAGGATACCTCCCTAGTTGATGTTGATGTTTGGACAACATTGGGAAGACATTCTCTAAACATAATAATTAATAATATAATTATTGATTATTAAATATAGTATATAATAAGTAAATGATAATAATAAATAGTTATTGATTATTCAAGGGACGCATCCTTTCATGGATGGTCACCTTATGTTCCCTATATATGGAACACTCATCATTGTAATAATATATCGAATATCCATCATATCTCATATGAAGAAAACCAGCATGGTATCAGAGCGGGACTGGTTTGTTTCCCTCACGGGAAGGCCCGGGAAAATGGGACAATCCATGCATGTTAGAGGGCAGCTGGTTGTGCAGTAAATTGTGGCGGAAATGTTTTTATATGGATTTCCCTTCATGGATAAACTCGAGTCAAAAATCGCCTTCAGTACGAAGGTAATTGTTGTTGATCTCTCTGGAATCTCCATTGGCGGGCTGATGGGAGTGGATGAGTGCAATATCTTCCAATATCCGAGCAAACTTACTCATTAAGTGATTGTTGATCATTCATGGATCGTCAACACAAATATTGTGAGGGGAATTGTACCCAGTTACAATAAAAGATATTGTTTTGTGCCACTGCAAGAGAGATACAACGAAAAGGACAGTTATATTACAATTCAAATTGCAATCCAAACAAAGTTTTTGCACAAGATGTCGATAGTGGTAAATGTCTCCAAGTTTGGGATAAGACACTTGCGCTTTTAGGGAAACCTATGGACTTCATTCAGAGAAGTGTCCATCAAATTATGCCTCCCTCATATGTGTTTGACATGTGATTGGTTGTAGATGAAAAATAATATATCCATACAAAAAATATCGAAGAAAAACAACAATGATCGCTCAATGAGTAGCTATCTCGGGCTAAAGTTAACGCCTTGCTACGGGTTTATGAAAAGTAAAATTGTTGTTGTTGTGTGGAAAGTCGACAATGTCGTGATTGGGCAATTGTCTCAGGCCAAGATAACTTCTTTTTTACGAGTCTGTGGAGAAGCAATATTACTGTTGTTGTAGAGGTGACGCCATGCTGAAACTTGAAGCTACACCTGGAAGGTTTCTTCACATGTGTCATAGTTAGGCTTACACAAGGAAAGTATGGTGCACCATACCAAAAACAAGAAGTTGTAGTGGAAGCACTGGTAGACTTCTGTAGACAAATGGCATTTATCTTTGAGATGTGTGCAAATTTTGATCAAGAGTACCGAGTATAGTATGAAGAAACCCTCATTATCTTAAATAAAGTTCTCCAAGAAGTAATGACATGTCACAAATCAAAAGGCTGTTATAAATGAAGAGAATGTTGAATAACATCATTTCATTTGTGAAGGAACTCCATAAATCTACAAAGCAGCAACTCCTGTGGCATCTTGGAAACCAAAATTCGTTGGGCATATTTGTATAGAAAATACATAGACCCCAAATTACATCGATCACACTAGATTGAGGGTGTCACCCACCAATTGTGTTTGAAACCCAAATCACTTGTTTAAGCCTTTTTCGAATCAGAGTTTGGGGGATTGGTGCTACATTGGGTTTGAGGAAAGGTGAGTCTTTTGTTCAAGTCACTATTATGGGATGAGAAGGAAGTCACTATTATGGGATGAGCAGGGATGAATCTCATCATCTGGAAATATTTCAGTGGCTACCTGGAGCACAAAAGATGACAAACAAGTATTCACAATGGATAGCATTGTTTTTTCCCTCAATGACAGTGTAAAAGGGATGAAACGGGTTCTCTACAAGGACCTAATTCTGGTAAAATTAATGACAGACTACCTATAGCATAATTTTGAGCCCATCTATTGTTGAGACAGTCAAGGCGATGATTCATGATCAACATTTACCTATGTTTGTGGGCATAGGCATCCATGACTGTAGTGTATGTTCATAACAAAAGTCTTTGAGGAACATGACTCCTGAGGAGGCCTTCACCGGAGTGAAACCTAACGTTGGACACTTCAGGATATTTGGGTGTCCAATATACATTCATATACCCAAAGATAAAAGGACCAAGCTAGACCCTTTAGGAAGAAAGGGTACATTTGTGGGGTACAATGAGTCTTCGAAGGCATACCAGATCTACATCCCTAGTCAAAGACAAATTGAGGTGAGAAGAGATGTTATCTTTGAGGAGGAGGTAGCCTTCATGAGATCTAGAGGATATCACATGGATATTTATAGTGAGAAACAAGAAGAGATGGTTCCTTCTCCCCCTCACCCTCCAAAAGTTCAGAGGGAGATAGTTGAGCCTATTGATCCCATTGATCTTGTACCTCCAGTTGATGTTCCTAGAGATATTGTAGTAGGTCAGAAGAGACCTACATGGGCTCGTCAGACTCTGTAGGAGGAAGAAGGACGAGAAATTGGAGATATTCATGCTATGCCATAGTTATGAGCCACATAATCCATTTTGAGCCTTCCTGTTATGAGGAGGCAACTAGTCATCCAGTATGTAGAGATGTCATGATGGAGGAGTATCAATCCATCATGAAGAATGATGTGTGGGATATTGTTTCAAGACATGAAGGGAAGTATGTAGTGACTTCCAAATGGATCTATAAGATCAAACACATAGTTGATGGGAGCATCGAGAGGCACAAAAAAAGATTTGTTGCTAGAGGATTCTCTCAGGTGGAGGGAATAGATTATGAGGAGACATTTTCTCCTATTGCTCAATACACTTCTATTCGGATGATTATTTCCCCTTCATCGTCCATGGGTTAGAGAGTACATCAGATGGATGTAAAGACAACCTTTCTCAATGGTGAGATTGAGGAAGAAGTATACTTCGAGTAGCCAGATGGTTTTGTAATACATGAGGAGTCTCATGTGTGTAGGTTGAAAATGGCCTTGTATGGAATCAAGCAACCACCTCGAGCTTGTTATGCAAGGATTGATGGACACCTTCTGATTTTTGGGCTTCAAAAAAAGTGTTGTCGATCCTAGCATGTACTACAAGACTGTTAATGGTGAGTCCTTGATTTTGGTCCTCTACATTGATGATTTATTCCTCACTGATACAAAGAGCCTTCTTGTTGAATGAAAGTATGCATTGGCCTCTAAGTTTGAGATGAAGGAACTTGGTATGATGCACTAATTCTCGGGACTAGAGGTGTGGCAAAGAATTGATGAGATTTTCCTAAGTCATGGGAAGTACATAGTTAAGATATTGAAAAAGTTTGGGATGCTAAACTGTAAACCCATGGATACACCAATGGTGACGAATCTGAAGAAATTGTGTGTGTCTTCTTCCGATTTTGACAAGATTGATCTGAACCCGTACAGACAATTGAATGGATCATTGATGTATCTAGTTAACACCAGACTAGATATTTGTTTTGCAGTGAGTACACTTAGCCAGTTTATGAGCCAACTAAGATAGACACACTATATTGTTGAGAAGCATGTGTTGAGATATTTGCGAGGCACAGTTTGACATGGTTTGAGATATAATTCCAGTATTGATATGATATGGAAGGAATATATTGACTCTGATTGGGCAGGGAGCGCAGTGGAGAGAAAGAGCACCTTCAGGTGTTGCTTCACATTGGGATCTTCCATGGTTTCCTGGTGTAGCAGGAAATGAAATTTTGTGGCTTTGAGCACAATAGAACCATAGTACATTGCATTAAGTATGATAGTCCGTGAAGCAGTGTGGCTTCATAAGCTCCTTGCAAATTTATTCGAACATGTGTTGGATTCCACAATTATTCATTATGGTAATCAAAGTTGTGTGAAGATCTTTGATAATCCATTGTTTCATGACAAATCGAACCACATTGATATCAAGTACCATTACATCTAAGACATGGTGCAAAGGAAGGAAGTATTGGTGCAGTATCTTCCTACAAATGACCAGGTTGTTGATGTTCTTACCAAACCAAGATGAAGTTCAAGTACTTCCATGATAGACTTGGTGTGGCAGAGAATGCCTCCCTCATTGAGAGGGAGTGTTGATGTTTGCAGCTTCCTGAGACATTCTCCAGATCATACTACTCTTTGATTGAGTTGAGTTGATCTGTGATGACACTTATCTGAGAAGGGATAAGTGGGGCACTTATCTGAGAAGGGATAAGTACGGTTGGGATTATATCCCAACGTCCCATGTGGAGAGCACATGAGGACATGTCAAAGGAGTTGACCCTTGACGTCACACACTATGGGAGTTGACCCTAGTGTTTCTAGAGGGTGTAGCCTCTAGAATTCCACATGGAGTTCCATATGTGACAAACTTTCTCCATATCGTACTCCTCTATGAATTGATTTGAGTTGATCTGTGAAGAAACTTATCCGAGAAGGGATAAGTGGGGCACTTATCCAAGAAAGGATAAGTGTGGTTGGGCTTATAACCCAATGTCCCTTATGGAGAGAACATGAGGACACCTCCCATGAGGACCCCTAGTGTTTCTAGAAGTCCACATGGAGTGCCATGTGTGACAAACATTCTCCATGTTGTACTCCTCTATGAATTGAGTTGAGTTGATCTGTGAGGACACTTATTCGAGAAGGGATAAGTGCATTTGGGCTTATATCCCATCATCCCATGTGGAGAGAACATGAGGACATGTCAAGGGAGTTGAACCTTGATGTCTCACACTATAGGGAGTTGACCCTAAGTGTTCCTAGAGGGAGTAGCCTCTAGAAGTCCACATGGGAGTGCCAAGTGTGACAAATCTTTTGCTACTGTGGTTTTTTTGTACCACTGGTAGAGACTGCTTGTCTCTGGATAGTAGTTGTGTACTACTATGGAAAGATACCTCCCTAGCTAAGAGGGAGTGTTGATGTTTCAGCATCGGGCGGAACTTCTCCTACATTGGGCTGCAAACCAAGGGAGATAGGATACATTTATCACAAAGGTGCACTTGTGATAAATGGGCCAAGACATAGTCCTTCCTTGATCATGACAAGGAATAATATGGACTCGAGGTGCTTGAAGTGCTTTCCATGTGTCAATTAGCATCAAGCTGACATTCACTCATAGGTGTGTACCTATGGTAAAAGATCTTGGTGTGGTCTTTGTCCTAGTCATGGTGATTTTACAAGGAATGATAAAGACTCAAGATGCTATATGTTATTACATGCGGACCCAAAGTGAGCCTAATATTAGAGAGAGTTAATTGGCTCAGAGGGAGAGCCGAAAAAGGAGTTTCTCCTCAGTTCAGGTGGGAGAGAGATGTCTCCCAAGACTCACATATAAGTGTCATGAGTCTAGGGTAAAGTTTGTATACTTCAAAGACAAGAGTGGCATGTTGCAGAATGTCTCCCTTGTTGAGAGGGATTGTTGATGTTTGGACAACATTAGGAAGACATTCTCTAAAGATAATAATTAATAATATAATTATTGATTATTAAATATAGTATATAATAAGTAAATGATAATGATAAATAGTTATTGATTATTCAAGGGACGCATCCTTTCATGGATGGTCACCTTATGTTCCCTATATATGGAACACTCATCATTGTAATAATATATTGAATATCCATCATATCTCATATGAAGAAAACCAACACTTGAGAGGGAGTGTTGATGACTACAGCCAAGACAAAGTTCAAAGTAATTTTGTGTGATACTTGGCCTAATGAAGAATTCCTCCCTAACTGAGAGGGAGTGTTGATGATTGCAGCTACGTGAGACATTCTCCAAGACACAAACATGAGAGAGAAACCCTGAGAGAGGCGTGTGGCTCCTATCTGAGACAGAGCTGGAACGTAGAGATGGCCTCCTCCTTACATAGAGTTGAGAATAACTCTAGATGATTCTCCTATGTAACGAGGTGAGAAAGGAGATATGCAAAGTTGGACCTGCCTGTGGCTAAGCACAAGGTGAACGTGTGAAATCCCAAAGTGTTGTGTGCATCGTCATGAGACATAAATAAAGATGATGTATTAGCCTCCTCTAAGAAGAGATTTGATGAGAAACTCCATATGAATCTCCTGTGTAATGCAGTGTGAAATAAGATATGTTGAGTGGACGTGTTTGTGGATGAGCACAAGTGAGCGTGATCCTAGTGGTTGAGCACTAGTGAAGAAGTGGTTCTTTTGTGTAATGCAGTGAGCCAGAGATATGGACATCCCTATGGATGTGTCCCTAGTGGATGAGCATTAGTGGGTTTATAAGATCCCTTGCTATATTTTTCAAGATTCATACCTTCATGTAACCCTAATTGTAATTTAAAGGGTACAAGTCAGCCCCACCTTAATGTGATTAATAATTAATGTAAAAGATAATTAATATGGTAATTATTAATTTTATTTTGAGTTATCGAGGTCAGCCCTATTGTGCCAATAGAAACATCATTTGATGTGACAAGTCTTATATAAATAAAGGTGAATCCCCATTGAGGAAACACACTTATCATTGTGTCATCTCATGATTTCAGAAGTTGTGGTCTGAAATTATGAGAATTGCAGCACCCTCTTGTGTGCTAAGTTTGGTGATGGTGTGGGAAGTATTTCTCTTAAGGAATATAGCAAAGGATTGATTGGGTTTTCTTCCCTTGTTGACAAGGGTTTCCCGGGATACTTCTTGTGTACTTGTGCATGGATATTCTTCTTGTGATCTTGGTTTGTTGCAGCAGTTATGGTTCAAGTAATTGTTAACATAAAAATTAAAAGGAATACATGAGCCATATCCCATTGAAAATCTAACATTTTTCAACACCATCGATGCTCCCCCAATAAAAAATCACATCGATGCTCCCCAAATAAAAAACCACGTTGGTGCTCATATAAAAAATGCACCAGAACAATTGATTTTTAAACAAAATAAACCCTTGATAAATTAGTGTACAAGGAGATGGTAAAAGAAAAGAACATAATTGCATCACAGAAGGAGCCATACCAACAATTACAATATGCATCAGAGGTATGTAATCAATCATTTATTCTTTTATCTACATAGAATTTAATTATTGCATGAAATACTAATTTTCAATTGTTTTGTTGTAGAAAAGAAAAAAAATTAAACTCATTTAGCACATAAGACAGAAGGATGAGGAATAAAATGGTTGATCACAAAGTTTGTGAGTACTTACTTTTCAATCTTACTTAAAATTCCATCTTTGTTATGATATTTATATTTGAATAATTAATTTACACTCATCCATGGATGTCTTCTAATAGGTGCTAACATACAAAGAAGATCCAACTAAATAATTGATAAACATTGGGTTAAGTATGAGTTGTGAGTATATGTTGAAGTAGCATGGTTTAATTGAACAATTTGTAAGTAGCTATGTTGTTTAAATTCCCTTGTTTTATGATTAATGTTTCAACAAGAAACCTTTATATTAATTGTATAGATTGTGCCTTGTCATGGTGTATTAAACTTGTAGGAAACAAGGTATGGAGTGCATCCAATAGAAGAGATTTTGAGAGACGACATGCAACATGGCTTCAAAAGAATGTGTATTGTTTATGAAATAGTTTTTGTTATGGTACACTTTTTTATTTACGCAATCGTGTACACACACACACACACACACACATATTACATAGTATTTATATGTTTGTAGATGGAACATGAAGAGGTGGAACATCAAAAACAAGTAATCGAGAAAACATTATAGGTTAAATAACCAAAAACAATATCTCCTACGAGAAATGAAAAAATGAGGCATGTGTGTAGCTCAATCAGTGATAGCAATTCAAGCTATGTCGAATTAAAATCAATATAATTAAATGTTATGGCAAGTTGTATATTTTTTAATATTTGTCTGTGAAAATCAGGGATTTGTTTAATGTACTCGATATATCGTCACAATTGCATGAGGACATGTTACCAATGAGTGTAACAATTACATATTGGTTGCATTTTGATTATTTTGGACCTTTATGTTGCCCCATTTTGTATGACGATGGGTCACTTATTCATATATAACAAAATGGGTTTCTTATTTTATTGCATTGTCAAATGTTGTAAAATGTTGTGTTGTTAATTAATTATTATATGGATGATTTACATTGTTACGATAACACATTAATACAATCATTATATCAAAATGCAATAACAAAAATATAAAAATCAATATTATTATAAAAAATATTTAATTTTGAGATGATTAATTAAAAATTTGTAAAAAAAAAACAATTAATTGAAATATATACATATTAGTGCACTCCATTCTTTTGAACCCACTAAACAATGTGTTTTTATGAGTTATATGCAATGGAGATAAAAAGTAGGAGAAAGAAATGTGCTTTAAACAACATAATGTACGATTTTATTTTTATCGTTTCAAAATATTTTGGTGTGCATGATTACAATACACATCAATGCATGCATAAACATAAAAAATCATTGGTGTTTTTCATTTATGTGTGCACACTGGTTCTTCTCATTTATGTGTGTGCACTGATGCTTCCCATTTATGTATGTGCACCGGTGCTTCTCATTTACATGTGTGCACCAGTGCATTGTATTCAATAGTGCACCGGTGTGTTTGTTACCAATAAGAGCACCGACAAAAAAACTCCACTACAACCTCAACCAACCCCAAAAAAATAGTTATATGGAACATACATTAAAACTTTCGCTAAAACCTTCATACCAATAGTAGAGGTTGTAGCGGAGGTTTTTCACAAATTTTATCAAATATTGTAACACTAAAAACCTTCGCAAAAATACCTACTAGAAGGTGTTCTTCTTGTAGTTTCTTACTCTTCTTTTGTTTTGGGACATTGATTTACAGATAAATTTACACCCACGGGATTAGGAACCCTGGCCGGTTTACATTCTTTCATATTAAACCTCTGCAATATTGCCTCAACATATTTCCTATGATTTAACCAAAGTTTCTTGTTTGTCTAATCTCTTTTAATTTCCATGCCCAAAATGAAATTCACAACACCAAGATCCTTCATGTCAAAATTAGAGGACAACTGAGTTTTCACATCCTGGATAATCTCCTTGTCATTTCCTATCTGAAACATATCATCCACATACAAGACCAAATAAATAAGATAATCACCAACTAATTTGAAATAAACATGGTGATCGACTTTTCTCTTTTGAAGCCAAGTCCCAATACATAAGTATCAATATTTTGATGCCACATCCTTGGTGATTTCTTTAACCCACACATGGACTTGTTTAGCCTGCATACTAGCTCTTTCTTTCCCTTCACTACAAATCCTTTTGGCTAATTCATGTAGATTTATTCTTCCAAATCCCCATGTAGGAATGTTTTCTTCACATCCATCTATTCTACTTCAAAATCAAAAGCAACAACAAAATATTAAATAAATCTAATAGAAGTTAGCTTGGCAGCATGAGAAAAAAATCCACCAAATTCAATTCCCTCTGCCTTTGAATAACCTTTTGCTACTAACTGATATTTTTATTTCTCCATTTTTCCTTTTGCATTCAACTTCTTAAACACCTATTTGTTGTCAATGATATTTCTTCCAATTATCAACTCCATTAGATCCCAAGCCTTATTCTTGTCCAAGGATGTCATTTCTTCAACCATGGAATTTTTCCAGAGTTTTCCATCCTTTGAATCTACTTCCTCCCTAACAGTGCTAGTATCAACATCTATAATAAACAAAGAAAATTTTGAACAGAAATTAAGTGGAGTATACCTTTATGGTTGTCTTGTTTCCTGAATTGGTCTCCTCAATACTGGAGTATGAGGTTCTTCTTATTATTATTCACGTTCTTCTATAGAGTCTAATTCATTATCCTCCAATTCAAAGTCTTTTTTCTCTGGTTCTTCCTCCTTTGGTAGGACTTCTTGTTTGACAACATATTGGATTTCTATAATTACCACATCTCATCTATACACCACCTTTTTAGTTTATGGGTTCCAAATATTATAACCTTTCAGACCATCTTTATAACCAATAAAGATACACTTTTCATCATTTTAATCCATCTTACTCATGCTTTCCTTTGGAACCTGAACATAGGCATCACATCCAAATACCCTGATATCTGTAAGAGAGGGATTCTTATTAGTCCATACCCCATGTGGAGTCTTTTCATGTAACATTGCTGAGGGTGATTTATTGACCGGGTAACATGCAGTACCCACTACCTCTGCCTAGAATATTTGTCCTAACTCTGCACCATTGAGCATGTTCCTTGTGTTTTCCATCAACATCATTTTCATCCTTTCTGTAACTCCATTTTGTTGAGGTGTGTATGGAGTAGTATTCTTCCTTGTTATATCACGCTTATTATAGAATTATTTGAATTCATTTCAATAGAATTCTCCACCATTATCCGTCCTCAACACCTTAATTCTCTTCTTTGTTTGATTCTCCATAAGAGATTTAAAATCTTTGAATTTGTCAAAGGCTTCATATTTCTTCATGAGGAAATAAATCCATGTATTCCTTGAGAAGTCATCTATAAACGAGACATAGTACACACATTTTCCCAATGATGGAACTGACACAGGTCCAAACACATCATTGTGCACCAACTGTAAAATTATATTTTCCCTCATAGCACCAAAGGATAATATTACATGATTATGCTTCCCATATAAACAATGTTCACAAAAATCAAAATATAGAGAGAAATTGACCATACCTTTATCGTGTAGTACTCGAAGGCCCTTCTCTCTGATATGTCCCAATCTTTGATGCCACAACAAAGTCTTTTCTCCATAGACTGTAGGAGTTTTTTCTTATTTAGATCAAATGTCATGAACAACATAACTATTTCACCTATCACTAATAGTATTTCCCAACAGCTTATACAAAGTTCCAATCCAAACACCCTTCAGCAACACCATTTCCCCTAGAACCATCCTGCGAGTTTCTTTTTCAAACAATGTTTTTACACCTGCATCATCCATTTTTCTTACAAACATCAAATCTTTTTCCAATCCTAGGATGTGAAGAACACAAAGGAGTGTTCTAATCCTACCATCCATTATTTTCAAATTGACTTTTCCTCGTCCTACGATTGTTGTTTTCGAGTCATCTCCTAGAAAAATGTCACCTCCATCATAACTTTCATATTCACAAAACCACTCCCTGTGGGGAGTCATATAAAAGGATTCACTTGAGTCAACCATCCATGCCTCATGATCTGCATTTATTATTTAAGAAGCCAAGTACGCATCCCCTCCTTCTACATATGTGTTTTTCTTTTGTAGTAGGAGCATCATCAGATCCCTTCCCTCTCTCAACACTTTTGGATCTACATTTTTTCTTGTAATGACATTCTTTTCCATGTATCCAACATATGTTTAAAAAAATTCCAGGAGATTTAGATCTCACACTTGGGGACTTCGATCTATTTCCTTCATGGGAGCCTCCTCTTGCAAATAAGGAATCTATGCTTTGAATTTCCATTTTTTTCTACGTCATTTCCTCTGACAACAAGGATGAGATGGAATCATCAAAACTCAAAGTAGTTGAATTACTACCTATGGCCACAACCAAACTATCCCACAATTATGATAAAGAGAACAATAAAGTAATACAATTATCTTCATCAGTAATATTGATATCAATAAATAATAACTGACTTACCATAGGATTGAAGGCGTTCTTTCATACCAAGTCTCCATATTTCATCCTTTGGTTGTACAACTTCTTTCGTAGGAATAGTTTTTTAACCAAATACTTAGACTAATACAAAGTCCCTAACTTGTTCCATAAATCTGTGTTCATATCTTCCCCTCACACATTAAATAGTACTGAATCTAATAGACACAACTGGATTGTTCTCTTTGTCTTCAAACCCAACTTTTTCCAGTCTTATGTTGGCATTCCCATAGGTGTAGTACATGAATCCATAACGATCCATTGATGTTTTTCCACAAACAAATCTTCCATATTGAGCTTCCATAGCTCAAAATGTTTCCCATTAAATTTCTTGATCTCTATTTTTGAATTTCTCATCATTTCTTTTCACCGCAATAATCGATACCATAAATATCCCACTATAATAAGGTTTATCACAAACCTAAGCCAAACCACTAACCACAGAGGTGTCCCTTTGAATCCAATAACTTATCCAATACAAAATGTAGATTTTAACTATGTACAATTAATTACTGCAAATAGATTCTCAATAAAAACAGAAAAGATACAATGGCACACACACAGACACACACACACACACAAATTACATAGAGATTGTTCCCTGGAAACCCAAACCGGTAAAATAAATGATCTATTTATATCCACATCTATAATTCTTTATTCATCATCATCTTCATTGTTTACAATACAATATATATAGGATCTGACGATATCCAAAAACCCTAAACCATTGACCCGGATTAGTCAACAACCCTAATACCTTAACTGGAATTAGAAAACCATTAGTGAAAACTGCTAAAAAATGGATGCAAAAAACAACCAAAAACAAAATTTGGGGGCTCCACACCACCTGTGCGCTTGAGGAAACACAGTGTGTGGGGTCGATCATGTAAACAATATAACACATACCCAACACATCCTTCTAGGCCTGTTGCATTTGAGACATATGGCGTAGCTAGTTTGGTACCTAGGTTACATGTTGGGCTGGTAAACCATTGCAATCTTGGAAATTAGGTATCAATGCATAGGAGGTTTGCATCATTTAAAATTATGAATAATGGTGATAATTGTCTCTAGTTATTGAACATGGAAATTTCACTGAATTTTAATGATTTTTTATTTTTACATTTGAATTCATATTTGGTTGTATTGTGTTTGGGTTTTTCTAGTCATAATAGTGATGAATATCATATTGAAGGAAATTCACCTCTTGGTATTGATTTTGTCTCTAATATGGGAAAAAAATGAGGCTTTCAGAGGCTTCATCTCTGTTCAATTAGGCCAAGATTGTTTTTCTAGTTTGTTCACCCCACATTTTTCTCGGTCTGAAACAACGATGCAACATTTGCCTTAGGTATGACAGGTAATTCCCACCTATATTATCCCATGTGGAGTCTTAGGAAAAGAAACAAAGGTTATCGGTTCACAATAAATGACCAAGGGGAACAGGCGTGGGTTAAGGCCACATGTATGGGAAAGGTATCACATCCCAAAATGTCATGAAGTGATTTTCCACAAATTACCTTGCACTTTAGAAGTCCTGGTACACACAGTAATCCATGAATTCCAATACAAGTGAGAGAGGTGATATCCCCTTCATTTCTCCTAATGTGACCTCGTGTTGGACTCCTGTATTAGAGGATCTTTCCTGGAAAGAAACTATTTTACTATTATATTTTAGCACTCACTATTCAATTTCTATGTTGAGTTGAATGGCCTTGGAGAGATAACTCTCTAACATATTCCAAGGCCCTATACCTATACTTGTTGGTCTTTTGAACAAGAAAAATTCTAGTGTATTTTAGATTAATCATTTGTTTGAATTTCTATTGGTTACTCAAGGAATAAAAATGAAAATGGTGGTGTTTCCAAAGACTCTTATAGAAATTAATTGATAATAACATTGACCTTTCTTTAAAATAACTTATGAAAGCATAATCATGAATAACTTCCAATGCAAACTACAAAACTTAAGATGCAATCTTTATTTTTATTTTTTAAGTATGAAAACACAACAAAGACTTACTTTTTTTTATGCTAATGGTAGCATCGGACATGTATTTCCACACAGGACTATGTGTCTAGACGTGTGGAAATCATCCAAAACCTTCTACTCTTGAATTTATTTTGATTAAAGGAATTATTAAATAATTTTATTGTTATTAATTAATTATGTAATTACTTAATTGAGTTATTTTAGGAAAGTGATCAAAGTAATTAGTATGTTTCTAAATCTTAAGTGAGTGAGAGAAGTAAGCTCAACATGCAATCACTTTGGAGATATAACTCACAATTATAAAAGCAATGCTAGGGTGAAGGAGGAAGACAATTGAAACTTGATAAGTGTTGAGGGAGTAGACAAAGAGTATTGGGTCACAAAGAACTATGATTCAAGATATTTGATAGGTGGAGAAGGAATTCCATATAGAGATCAGGTCCAGGAGAAGAGAGAACGGAGGATCACACTGGTGGGTTTCAGTCAGAGGAATTCACGGGAGAGTGTAGTGTCGTACAGAAGTTTATGTACAAGTACGTGGGTCTCAGTGGAGACAGTCACGTGCATATGCATGTTTTCTAAAGAAAAGTCACATACACCTCAAAAAGCATGTAGTTATGGTTCGTATAGCAAGTCAGACTTTGCCAAGTTTGTATGTAGTTGTGTTTCTCTCAGTGGGTCATTATCCTTGTTATGAGAACCATGATTTTAGCATAATAAAATCATTCTCAACACTAGTTTTTCCTCCGGGGTTTTTCCAGGGATTTATACCCAAAAATATTGGTGTTTATGTGTTCTTGATTTGGTTTCCTAGTTTATGATTTCGTTGCATGTTTAGTTGATTACTTGGATGTGCTTTAATTCAATAAGTGATTTATTTGGAATTAACAACTGGTTGTTGAGTAGGAGAAATTTCAACATGGTATCAAAGAAGGTGCTCTGAGATAAAACCAACTACATGTTCTTAGATCCATAGCATATTCATAACCAACAGGAAAAAATCGAAGGATGGATTTTTGGGAAATAGTCATACAGAGGAAAAACGTGTCTTTGTAGGTGTACAGAGGTGTACACGGGTCACAGAAAGAATAGTTGCATACATACATGAGAGGCTTTGAGTATAGTCATGTATATGTGGGCTACAGTGATGACACCACGTACATATGTGGGTTGCAGTTGTAATAGTCTTGTACATACATGGGTTGCAGTAGTAATAGTTGCATACAAGTATGTATAAGTCAGTACAAGGGAATTTTTTAACGACAGGTTATCAAATCTTAGGGATGGAAATAACACCATTGAGAGTTGAATACAGATTGGATGGAGCATCCAACTTCCTATATTGGAAAGTGAGAGTTACTTTGGCATTGAAGGAGTATGACCTTTGGGAGTTAGTGGATAAATTAGTTAATCCACCAACATATCTGACAACTTTGTAGGATCACAATAAGAAGGAGATCAAAGAAGAGAGGGTCCTCCTAGATTCTGTGAAGGATCATTTAATCCCTCACCTAACTAAGAGGAATATGGACAAAGATATGTTTTATTCCTTGGTAGGGTTATTACATAGCACAAACATGAATTGGAAGATGGTCTTAAGGAATAAATGCATATCAATGTAGATGTCTAGATCTAATAATGTTACCATCTATATCATGAGGATCACAGAGGTGCGTGATCATATTGTAGCCATAGGGGAGAAAATGGAGGATACAAAGCTCATGAATGTGGCATTGAATGGTCTTCCCAAATCTTGGGAACCATTTTTCAAGGGAGTCATCACTCAGGAAAATATCCCATATTGGCAGAGACTTTGGGATGATTGCATCTAGGAAGAGACTCGAGGGGAGTCTAAGAGAAACAAGTAGGGAGGTAGTGAAGAGAACATGGCTCTTGTTAGTAAGAAAAGGTAGGGAAAATGAAAGAGTTCTACTAAGAAGGGTAACCGTGATGGAGGATCATCACAGCCATGGAATAATAAGGACTTGAGTAAGAGCAAGTGTTTCTCATGTCATAAGAATGGACATTATGCATCTTAGTGTCCAAACAGGAAGAAGAAGGGTAATGGAAAGACGTAGATAATAGCATCAGCAAAGACACGACTTGATGAGTTTGCAACAAAGTTTGAGAATGATTACTCATTGGTTTCTTTTCTTTCTACCGGCACAATTGCGAGGAGTGTTTATTTCTTGGACAATGGTGCATCTAGCTATTTAGAATTTTTATGGAGAGTGACTCAAATGTTCATGTGGAGCTTGGTGATGATGTCAGGTATGTAGTGAAGGGAGAGGGAATGGTTACGTTCCAGCTCAAGTCAGGTGGTTCGTTGGATGCCCAAGATGTGCTTTATGTACCAGGTTTGAATAATAATTTTATTTCAGTCTCATCTATGGAGGACAAGGGTTTTTTCATTATTTTTTTATAGAGTGAAAGTACTCATACGTCCAAAGAAAGTTATCCTGGAAAACCTAGTAGTCGTTGGGGTTAGCGAAGGCACTTTATACATTTTACATGGTAAAATTATTCAGGATTTGGTAAATGACAGTGACAACCTATGTGAGTTCTGGCACAGGAGGTTGGGACACCTACACTACATGGATTTTCCGATTCTAAGGGGGATTGTTACAGGTCTTCCAAAGTTCAAAATTGAGTAGCAGGGAGTGTGTAAAGGGTGTGAAATTTGTAAATGTGTTGAATCTACACCAAATAGATCTATATAGAAAATACCACACACATTTGTAGAGAGAAATTCAGAAAGAAGAAGCAAGAGAGTAAGAATGGAAAAATTCGCATTAACCATAATGAATAATGAATAATTTACATAGGATATACTATGTATAGCTCAACCAATGTGCATTGGAGGTGAAGCCAATGTGCCATAGTGGTAGTCTAGAGTGATCTGGACACACACCAACAGTTACGGGAGTGAACTTACACCTAGTCTAGTCTCTCCGAAAGTTACGAGAGTGAACTGCCACCTAGCTCATTTAACTAGTCTACCAGTCTTTAGTTAACTAACCAAAACAAATTGAAGTGAGGAGGAGATCATGGAATCATGGGAAATGTGCTAGTCTAGTGATGATACCGAGTCTAATGTGCATTAGTTGGTGATGATCCCAATGTTGTATGGTGAAAAAACCAATGTAGCATCTAGAGTCCAATCAACTAGTCAAACTAAAGTGAAAAATGAAGAGAATATTCTCCTAGAGGAATATTCTCCCTAAAATTTAGGAGACTAGATAAATACTAATAAACATAGGAAAAACCTTATGAAAAAGAAATCCTAGGTGTACTTGAAGTAACTCCAACACCCCCCTTAAACATCACTATGGTGAAAATAAAGAATGGGTCCTAGCAACGAGGGCATGTTAGGTACCCAAAAACAAAAGATACACTGAAATAAAGTGAGGAAAGAGGGAAAAACTCATGGGAGAAACCCCCCCTCAAGGTACAATGTATGTAAAAAAGAAAAGCTATAGTTGCTAGGCAATTGTGTCCTTCACTCCAAGATGACTTCGCAGTTAATGGAACTTCTGATATGTGAAGGTATTGGTGAAGATGTTTGTCGTTTGTTCTACTGAAGGACAGAATTGTAGGTTGATGATCCCCTCATGTACTAATTCTTAGATGTAGTGCATGTGGATATCGATGTACTTCATCCACTACCTCTGAACTGGATCTCTTCGTAACTTTAGAGTGCTCTGGTTGTCACACCAGATGAAAATCGGTCGATGAAACTGAATTCCCAACTTAGTGAGAAAATGTTGTAGCCACATACTCTGAATGGTTATGTTAACTACCCCTCTGTACTCTGCCTCAGTTGAAGAAAGAGTAATATCATCTTGCTTCTTGCTCGACCAACAGATAGGCTCAAAACCAAGACTAAGTGAGTAACTAGATGTGGAATTGCAATCAGTGTTATCTACAGCCCAATCAGAATCAATGAACCCGATGAGATCTAATGTAGAGTCTATTGCAGAATAAATCCCAAAGGTGATGGTACCCTATATGTATCATAGGATATGCTTTGAAACCTTCCAATGTATCTCATGTGGCTCTTGCATGAACCTAGAAGTTGCGCCAACTACATAGGAGAGGTTTTGTCTAGAGTGTGTGAGATACAACAAGCTCCCCACTAGATCTCTATATAGTGTGTTGTCAACCAGTGGAGTGTCCCCGCCATCCTCAAGTTTGACTCCTGATAGGAAAGGAGTTGGAGTAGACTTGCAGTATGTCATGTGAAATCTCTCAAGAAGATTGTGAGCATACTTGGCTTGAGACAGTTTGATTCTTGATGCATCTTAACTAATCTCAATTCCAAGGAAGAAGGGTAGTGGACCCATGTTCATCATCAAAAACTTGTCATGTAGAATCCTCTTGACCGCAGCAATCACTGAAGTCGAGCAACTGGTGATCGACAAATCATCAACATACAAAACCAAGAGTACAAGTGAATCAGTCCTCCTGAGCATGTACACATTCAGGTCTGATTTACAACGTAAAAAGTTCTGTGACAGTAGGTAGGAGTCCATCTTGGAATACCATGCCCTCGAAGCCTACTTGAGGCCATAAAGAGATTACTTCATTCGACAAACCAAAGATGAATCCTGCATAAATCCCTATGGCTGCTCCATATAGATCTCCTCAGAGAGATCACCGTGAAGAAATGAATTTTTCACGTCCATCTGATGGACTTCCCATCCCTTAGATGCCGAAATGGAAAGTGCCAAACATATGGAATCCATATTCACTACTGGAGCTAAGGTCTCATCATAGTCAATGTCATGCACCTGCTAAAAGCCTTTGGAAACAAGCTTGGCTCTGTATCTCCTAAGATGTCCATCCATTGTTCTCTTGGTCCTGTAGACCCATCTGCACCTGACAATTTTCCTTCCATAAGGAAGGGGAACCAAATCCCAAGTCTGGTTCTCAAGGAGGGAGTTGTAATCCTCCTGCATGGAAAATTCCCAAAAAGGATTTCCAACAGCCTCACCATAAGACTGTGGATATGAATAATGAACCAAGAAAATATGTCTGGATGGAAATGGTTCAGTGGAAGTGAGTGCAATAGGAGGATCCTATAAATCAGATCGAGTCCTCCCGTTATCAATTGGATCACCAACAAGATCCCCTACATCATGAAGAGTAGTCTGGGCCCACTTGGGCCTATGACGTGGCTCTGCATCTTCATCTGGATGCACTAAATCTATATCTGACTATATTGAATCTATATCTGGATCATCTGAATCCTTTGAATCATAACTCTCATATGAATAAGAGTCGGCATGTGAATGCTCATCATCTTGAATAGGTGGAAGAATGAAGGTGTCTTCATGCGGCTGCTAAGGTGAATGTGAGACACTTTCCTTGAATTGGACACTTCGCTTAATGATGAGCCAGTATGAGGAAAGTTCAATAAGTCTATATCCCTTCACACCATCGAGGTATCCAAAAAATATACACTATGTGCTCTATGGATCAAGTTTCTTCCTCTTTTTAGAGGGAATCCATGCCCATGCACGTGAACCGAAAATACGAAAGTGGGTCACTTCCAGTTTGAGGCCGCTCCAAGCCTCGTAGGGGGTCTTATCCTTGACATATATATGGGGAGATCTATTTTGGATGTAGGTTTCACAATTAAGTGCTTCGACCCATAGTCTCTGTGGTAGTGACTTTGCATGTAGCATGCAAGATGTCATCTCTTTTAGAGATCTCTTTTTCTGCTCAGCAACTTCATTTTGTTGCAGAGTATAGGGAACTGTGTGTTGCAACTGAATATGTGCCTCATGACAAAGATTATTAATCTCTTTATTGACATACTCTCCCTCATTATCATTTTGGAGGATTTTGATTTTCTTTCTGGATTGTGTCTCAACAAGGGCTTTGAAATCTTTTAGGTGTTGAAAGACCTCGAATTTTTGCATGAGAAATTAAATCCATGTGAAACGTGATAAACCATCAACAAAAATGAGAACATACCTCACTTTTTTTATTGATGCAGGAGCATCATCATCAAAGCGCAAGTGGAAGACAACTCAATGCCTTAGCATGCATTTTGAAGTGATTTTTGAATATTAAATATGGCATGTCATGAAATATCTTGAAAAGATTGTAATTAAAGAACGTCTTAAATGTTTAGGAGCTGAACCATCACATGAGATTGATGGGGAGTGTATTTTCCTTTAATGTAGTATCTTGCAGTACAGATTCAAAGCATTTTCTCTTATCTGTCTGTATCTAACATTTATTGTAATAAATCCTTAGTAGTTGAAAGCTTTTAATTTGATAGGATAGCGCTAAGGTAATTGAAGGGAAAATCTCTATGATCTCATTTTGTATAAATAAATGTATTGTATGCCCAAATTAGGTTGTTGAAGAGTATTGTAGCTAAGATTATTGTTGTTGAAATCTATTTGAAGCTGATATTTTTTGATCCGTAGAAGAGCATTGTATGATTCTATGTACATATCATTTGAATGAATATAACAAAGAAGCATTGATCCAAATGTTTGGTGTTTTTGTTACTGTGTCTATCTGGATGAATGAATGGTAGGCTTTATGTGTAATTACATCTCTCTGTTATTAATTTTTCTTATGTTATGAATGCATTTACATGGTTGAATGTATGAATCTGTGAGACATTAGATAAGTTTCAATTGTTTCTCTTCTATAATCCTGTGCGAGTGCATAGTGTCCACAAGGTGTGCGTTAACAAAGTCTATTTCGACTCAGAATCTCACAAGAGATAATGTGAAACTTTTTTTTTCAAGGAGTGCATAAGTGTCTGCAAGGTGTGCGTGGACAGAGTCTCTAGCCCAAGGGTGGTGGGATAGAGGTAGGTTAAAGTGATGTGAATTTACTGCACATCGCTTCTACACTTACATTCTTAATCATAGTTGGTATGAGAAATCCAACTATACAACTCATCAACCATTAAATCCAAATAAATTAAATACAATTTGAATGCCCCATAGTTTGCCAATGTTCAAACCTACACTTTCACTGACCCTTGTCAAAATTCCCATGTAACACATATATCAAAACCCTACTGGGGGTACCAAGTCACAACTTAGATTTCCAATTAAACTCATGCATGCAACCCTTATAGAAAGAAATCAAGGTGATCATCGCACCATACACCATATACCATACATGATTAAAAACTGGAGTGTAGATCCTTCATTAATTTAAAAGCAGCATAGTCATACTTTGTGAGAGATAATTAAGACAACATCATTTCCTCTTTATTCACCTTTCCCATAATGTCCTGTAATCAATTATTTTTATAGTGATTTAAAGAAAATAAACAGTAGAGTTCGTGTGACAACCAAGTCATAAGCACATGAAACATAAGTGTCACTTCTCCGTCATAGTCACATAAGTTACACAAGGGGTCCCGCCTATTAGTACATTATTAAATATAATTAAATAATAAGGTGTTGCAACCATTTGCAAGTAGATACCCTATGTTGCGCTTTTGAGTGTCAACGGGATGCATAAACTCACTCATTAGACTTGTATATAAAGGAGAGAGGTCCTTGTGACATTTGCTCATTATGCAAGGATGGAGTTAACATAAGTGAGTTTGAACTTGTGCGAGGATTGATGATTTCAACAAAGGGAAGTTCTGCCATGGTGGAAAATATGTCCTAAAGGAAGAAAATTCGTAGGGAGTGAATTGTATGGAGGTGTCTATACAAGTTTTTTGTACTTGTATGTAGGTTGTAGTGGGTGTTTAATTTTCACTATGCTAGGCTCAATCATGAGGTTTATTTCATTTTATCATTTACTTGAACCATGAACAAATGCAGCTACACAATTTACAAGTGTTGCAATAGCCAAGATCACAAGAAGAAAAACCATGCACAAGAACACAAGAAATATCCTGGGAAAACACTTCCCAACAAGGGAGAAAAACCCAACAATCCTTTGTTATATTCTTGAGATAAGATCCTAGAACCATGAAACCCTAATGCACACAAGAGGGTGCTCTACTACCTTGAAACTTGCACCCAAGAGAGGTGCACACTTCATCCCTAGAAGATGTACTTGCTGAAATTTCCAAATGACAAGTGGCTTGTGTGTAAATGTGTTTCCTCAATGGGGAAATCACCTATTATTTATACTAGACTGGACAAACCAAAAGTGGTGTCTATTGGCACAATAGGGTCGACCTCAATAACTTATAAAATAATTAATTATTACAATGAAAATTAATTATCTTTCACATATGGTGGAGATGACATGTACCCTTTACATCACAATTAGGGTTACAGATAAATATTACTCTCAGACAATATAGCAAGGGATTCACACATACACTAGTGCTCATCCACTAGGGACACGTAAACATGTGCTACGCCACAGGGATGTCCTACTCAATATATCTCTATCTCACTGAGTCCATAGGAGAATCATCTGGAGTACCATATCAAGCTTGACTCAACTGAGTCCACAAGACAGGAGACCACACGTCATAACAACTCAGTCCAGAGTCTGGAACACACCCATCACATGAGAACCTTCACCCCACACAAGGGTACACATAGTCTCATCTCAATTCAGAGACAAATGACACACTCATCTCATGGGCATCCTCACCCCACACAGGGGCACACATCATCTCATCGCAGTCCAGAGAGGAACGACACACCCATCTCGTGGGCACACCCAACACATGGGCTCTCTCACAGGTCAACTCACTCAGTCTCAGAAGAGAACAAGTCCTAGAGGATATCTCACAAAGATGTATCATCAACACTCCCTCTCATCTAGGGAGGCATTCTCCACCAGGCCAAGTCTCTCACGAAAGTACTTAAAATTCAACTTGGAAAGAGGTTTGGTGAAGATATTTTCAATCTTATCATGTGTAGGAAGGTACTACACATGTACTACTTTCCTCCACACCATGTCTCTGATATAATGATATTTTATCTCAATGTGTTTCGATCTATCGTGAAACACAGGATTTTAAAAGAGCTTCACACAGCTCTGGTTATCACAATGAATAATTGTAGGATCTATCTCATGATCAAATAAATATGTCGGGAGCTTGTGAATCCACACAACTTTGGGTACTGCCACACTCAATGCTATATACTCTGCTTCTACGGTACTCAAGGCCACAGAGCTTTGTTTCCTGTTGCACCAGGAAACTAGGGCAATCCCTAATGTAAAAAAACAACCGAATGTGCTCTTCCAGTCCACTGTGCTCCATGCCCAATCTGCATCAGCATATCCCTACAATCTCATGTCTACACTAGAGGAATATCTCAGGCCATATCCAATTATGCCTTGTAGATATCTCAATACATGTTTTGTTGTTATCCAGTGAGTCTGTCTCGACTGACTTATGAATCACGAATCCCTCTAGATTCTCGATGTAAATTCCTTCCTCAATCTCACCATTGAGAAAGGTTGTCTTTACATACATTTGAAGTAATTTCCAACCCATAGATGTAGCTAGTGTAATTATAGTACATATGGAAGTGTATCAGGCTACAGGATAAAATGTCTCCTCATAATCAATTTCCTCTACCTATGAAAATCCTTTGGCTACAAATCTTGATTTGTATTTCTCGACACTTCCATCGGTTGCATACTTGATCTTATAGATCCACTTGGGATTCACTACAAACTTCCCTGAGGGTCTTGAAACAATACCGCACACATCATTCTTCATGATGGATTGATATTCCTCTTGTAATGGCATCTTGCCATACCTACCGACCTGATGCTTCCCCATGACAAGAAGACTCGGTATCAATGATGTGGCTCATCGCTGAAAATAGATCAAAAATATCTTTGGTCTCTTGCTCTCTCAGAATGTCCCTTAAGGAGTTGTATGTCCCTCTTCCCCCTGCACAGTTTTTCGAGCCCTGGTAGACCTTTTATGGCCTACTACAATGTCTCTAGGGACATTAACTAGAGCAAATGGATCAACTGGAACAATGGTTGTCTCCCTCTAAACTGTTGAAGGGGGAGAAGGTATTGTCTATTTGTCAATCTCCATTTGAGATTATATGGATCTTCTAAAGGTTATCTTTTCTTCAAATATGACATCTCTACTTACCTCAATCTATCTCTGACTAGGGATGTAGATCCAATATTCCTTTGAAGATTCATTGTATCCCACAAATTTATCCTTTCTTCCTGAGGGGTCTGTTAGAATATGAAAGATGTGTTCTCGTTTTACCATTGAAAATACCCTTGTCACCCAACCATAGGCTGAATCCACCCTCCGAGCACCTTAACCTTGACAGAGAATCATTCTAGAAGAAAACCCTAGGCTCGATAGCCATACAAAGGGTAGCACACCTTTCCCCAAGGATAGTGCATCAACAAGAGCTGATCAGATAGTCCAAACCCTAGCCAAGAGATAGTCCAAGCCAAAACGTAACTGCTAGTTGCAGCAGCTACACAAGACTGCAACTGCACTACGCAGAACTGGCTCTCTGCAACTTCTGAGATGTGTCAAATGAGATACTAGTGCCCTATATTTATAGTGGTTCTAGAAGACCTACTGGGGCCGACTTCTCCTTCTGGGTACCTATCTGTTCAGTATATTATTATTATTTTTGGCCGACTTCTTCTCTTGGAGGCTAATAAACTAATATAAATTATCTTCTTGAGTTGACAAGTCTTCTAGGGTTATTAGCCAACTCATTAGGGTTTCTTCTTTCTTCCCAAAGTATTCTATTCTCGTCAGGCTCACACATAGAGGTAAATACCTCCCGCAGCTACCATAATATCAACACTCCCTCCTAGCTAGGAAGGTATTACAGGTAATGGTATTGAGCACAAAAAAACATACCATTCACCCGATAGCATCAAAATAGTTATATAGACTAGATCATGAGCACCATCATCATCATCAGCTGCATCATCTCTCGAAACCATACTCTATCTGAGTAATCAGACATGATGCTCACTCCACAGAGTGATACAAGAGCCATTCTTCTAATATAGAAGAGTAATGTTCTGAACCATTTTCTATCTGGAAAATCTTTGTTCATCATTCATCTGACTGATAATTATTTCCAATAAATTGTTGATAGTCTTCAGGGAAATTAGAACAAAATAGAACACAATTGTGTCTACCCATAGTAGTACATAACTACAATCCAATGGTACACTACCACACCAAGTAACACACAAGTACTTGATCAGCAATGTATAGTCACGAACAGTGGAACATATCCACCA
>ML779035.1:1206414-1236961 GCA_009831015.1 Picea engelmannii
AGAGTTATGGTTGTTGTTTGATTTAATTTATTTTCTATGAATAGTATTTGTATTATTCCCTCTCATAGTCTCACTTTTTCGCTCATTATACCCCCTTCACGATCCCAATTTCATTTTTACACGCCCTGATCTATTAAATAAATTTAAAACTCTGTATAGCAGTGGTAAAATATGACACATGAATAAGTGGTAGCTGATATTTTTTTTGGTATTGATTGCACAATCAGTTATTTAATGAATTGTTGAGGAGTACTCTTGTTCTTACTCCCTGTCATGATATCACTTTTTCGCTCATTAGAATCCCCCCAGATATCCAAAGAACCCTATTTCACTCCCTGCTCATTTGGCAATTTTTTTTTTTTTTTATGGATTGAATTGCATGGGTCTTATGTCAATTTTTGAGCCAAATTTTATTTCATATAAAGAGAACGTCATGTATGGTTTGTTAAGGGCTAGTTGCTAATAAATTGCTGCATACATGATGATTTTCTTCAGTAGAGGCAGTCATGGAAGAAACAATAGGGGAAGAAGAAACTAGAATTGAGGGCCTAGAAGGCCCATATTCTCAATTAATTTTGATGCTAATCCTCAAGAGTTGAACCAAAATTTTCAAGCTGGGTTCTTCAATTGGATTGGGCAGGGGATAATACATCCTAGGCCAGAGAGGCCTCCCTTCTAACCCCAAATTATCCTTGGTATCCCTGTGCCTCCCCATGTATCTATGCAACCAAAATTTCTTGAAAATGATGGATGGCAGGAGATTATTCATCTGAAAGTCTCCCACCATCGTGGTTGGAAAAACTTGTCATTGCCTCCTCCTCCTCCACCTGTAAACCCAAATTCTCAAATTTACCCTGCACACTCACCTGTATAGTCGTCTCATGCTAAAAAAAAACTCAAAACCGAGGCTGCCCATGTGAAAGACAAAGGTAAATTTGTTGCTTCCCCCTCATATCCTTCAAGTGACTCAGCAAAGTCAATGTCCTCCCATATGCACCTGAGGGACTATTTCTCCCATGTTATTAGTGAGATCAAACCTCAAGGTTCCACCCAAGCTAAGGATAATTCTGGGAAGTCCAAAGGGGACAACAGTGATAGAAGAAGGATTGCCTCTCAAAGTGAAAAATATGGATTTTGGTTTATGGGTTTATGGTTGATTTCTTGAAGACAATGGACTACAAAGAGTTTTGGACAACAAACTATTTTTATGATAATGTGGATATTTACATGTCTTGGATATAATTTGAAATATTTCTGATATTTAAATTTCAAATTTTGGAAATAATTTATGGGAGTTACAAGGAGGCATGCTTTTAATTGGTTGTCTAATTGTGTTTATTTTTGTAAATAAATAAAAGGGAGTCACAAGGGGTCCCACCTACTTAGTTATTATTTAATAAATACCCTTAATTATTATTATTATTATTATTACTACTACTTCCCCTAAACTAAAATTAGTTAAGTTTTATTAACTTAACTAAATGAGGTATTTGAACTACTTAAATTGATTTGGAATACATAAAAGACAAATGAGAAGGAAGAGCAAGGGGAGAATAGAAGGAGAAAACAATACTAAGGTTTGCTCAATTATTTTCATGAGATAGTTCAATTTTCATTCATTCTTCAATTCATTAAAGGCCTAATTCTCTTTTTGATAGACGGGTCCTATTATAGACATCAAGGTTCAAAGCTGAACCATATCATTCAGATTCTTGAGGTGTTGATCTATCTTTGATAGCATGCGTATACTTGTCTGTTTATGGATTGTGTTTCATAACTGATAAAGGATATTGTGCATAGTCAAGTGGGCAGCAGTCTATGGCAATATGACTCAGATTTTAAAGTTTAGTTTTTACTTCTTGTTAGAGTCCTTTTGTATGGTTTGCATCGGGGATATCTAAGTTTGACCTTGGTCCATGCCCTCACATGGATTTTTTTAAAGAGAAAGATACTTTTGATTTCTTGGAATGAAATAAAGCGATTGATTTTCTATCTCATTTTGTGTTAATCTATGACTTGGTTACTTTTGCTTTTGATCTCCACCTTTACTTTCTGAAATCTGTATATGTTCATAAATTTATATAAAAATTTCATTTTTTGCAAAAATCTTTTCATTTAAAAAATCATCCTAAGCCCTTGTAATTAATACTTATGGATGGGGAAATACATTTTGAGGCTATAAAACATAGGGTGATATTCCTGGCTATCTTGCCTTAGCCAAGTAAGATTAAAAAACGTTTGAGTAAGATAATTCATATCTTTTCCTCAACAATGCACACCTCTCTTGGGTGCAAGTTTCAAGGTAGTAGATCACCCTCTTGTGTGTATTAGGGTTTCATGGTTGGAGGATCTTCTCTTGAGAATATAGCAAAGGATTGTTGGGTTTTTCTCCCTTGTTGAGAAGGGATTTCCTAGGACATTTCTTGTGTTCTTGTGCATGGCTATTCTTCTTGTGGTATTGGTTATTGCAACACTTGTAAATTGCGTAGCTGGATTCGTTCATGGTTCAAGTAAATGATAAAATGAAATAATCCTCATGATTGAGCTAGAATAGTGAAAATTCAACATGGTTTCAGAGAATAGGTCTTGAAGAAGCCATTGCACAAGATTCCAGAAACTCTTCTCTCTGTTATGCAGAACTGTATGACCCTCCTAGGGTTTCCAGAAATGTGTACGACCCTCTCCTTTTTGGGTATTCCAACACTTAATATTGAAATGTTGGGGCTAAAAATTGCATAGGTGTGTACAACCTCCCAAAATTCACCTCCGACAACTCTCAAATTTCAATTATGAGAATTTTGGATTTTTTTCCCTAGGGTTTTTAGGGTTCCACAATTCTTTGCAGAAATTTCAGAAATTTCAGTTTTAAGGTTTCTACAACCCATTGGAGAAGTTCTACAACTCTCCGGTATTCCTATTGCCTTATTAAGGCTTATTGTTGGCAGTCATAAGTCTAACGAAACCTAAGCTTGATAGCCTAGCCTAGCCATTAGGTTTCCTTTCCTAGTTGCTAAAGGTTTGTGGAAGAATCTACAAACCATGAAAAACACAAATCTTTTGGAATATCAAATATGAAGCCTTCCTCTCCATATCAACACTATGAGGTATGCACATGAGGTAGGAACCTTTGCTGCAATCGTGGATCTAGAGGGATCTCAATGCATTCAGAGCAACAACACACTGGAAGTGAAGACTCTAGATTTGATTGTTTTAATTATCATTCCTCTAACCTACATTTATAAGTTTTCTACACTGCAAGTAGGCATTGTAGCTATGACAACAATCCTTAAATTTTTTTGATTCTAGAGATGTACTCATTATTATCCTCTAGGAGATTTTTTGTCTTGTTTCTTTTCGTTTGTTTTCTTATTTCAGGCAGGTTAAGAACAAAGTTATATGTTTATCCTTCAGACTTCAGAGGGAGTCACTTGAATCAGAGGGAGTCAAAACTATTTGAGGAGGAAGAACAGAACCATCATTGAAGCAACCAAAACAAAGATACATGATCAACATCTACCTATGACTCTATGGGCATAAGCATCCATGATAGACTTCACCAGAGTAAAGCTTGAGGCAGGACACTTCAGGATATTTGGGTGTCCAGTATAACTTCATGTACCCAAAGAAAAGAGATCCAAGCTAGACCCTGTTGATATTATGGTAGCTGCGGGAGGTATTTACCTCCACGTGTGAACCTGATGAGAATAGAATACTCCGAGAAGAAAGAAGAAATCCTAATGAGTTGGCTAATAACCCTAGAAGACTTGTCGACTTAAGAAGATAATTTATATTAGGTTATTAGCTTCCAAGAGAAGAAGTCGGCCATAAATAATAGTAATATACTGAACAAATAGGTACCCAGAAGGAGAATTCAGACCCGGTAAGTCTGCCAGAACCACTATAAATACAGGGTGCTAGTCTCGCATTTGACACATCTCAGTAGTTGCAGAGAGCCAGTTCTGCACAGCGCAGTTGTAGTCTTGTGCACAGGTTTGGAGGAAAGCTGCTGGTGCAGTTGCTGTAGCTAACAGTTATGTTTTGGCTTGGACTATCTCTTGGCTAGGGTTTGGACTATTTGATCAGCTCTTGTTGATGTGCTATCCTTGGGGAAAGGTGTGCTACCCTTTGTATGGCTATCTAGCCTAGGGTTTTCTTCTAGAATGATTCTCTATCAAGTTAAAGTGCTTGGAGGGTGGCTTCGGCCTATGGTTGGGTGACAAGGGTATTTTCAATGGTAAAACAAGCTCACATATTTCATATTCTAATAGGTTATGGGCCCACACCTCCTTCATTCAGTCTAAATGCTGGAAGGAAACATAGCCGTTAGGATATTGAGCTCGCTGAGGAACTACCACTAGGGTTACTAGCAGAAGCAACTTCCAAGACACTGCAGCTAGGGTTACTATCAGGTGCAGTTTCAGAAACCCTAATCCTCTTTTTGAGGCACCTTAAGTGAAGGGATTGACCTAATCTCTTGATAGATCAGTGCACCCTAGCCCAGTGCATCTCCTGGTATTCTCAGAAAGCCAAGACGTGAAGTTTGAATTTTTGGTCAAATCTAAGGTTGACCAAGTCAAGTAACCATGACTTACTCTATGAAGTTAGAGAACAAGTTAGATAAGAGCGTGGAAGACAAGGATTGACCCCATCCTAGCCAAGAATAAAGTGCTGGATATCATGAAAGGAAAGATCGTGAAGCCAGAGTTTGAAGAAGGAAAAGAGAAGGAACCACAGAACATTGTAGCTATGGAGAAGTTCAAAGATAGTGATATCAATGCTATGAGTATCATAGTGGAATCTATAAAAGACCACTTGATACCCTACATCTCCCATCTTGACTCATCGAAGAAGATGTACAATGCCCTAACAAATCTCTTCTTAGTCATAAACATTAGATAAGTAATGAGTCTGAAGAATGAGCTCTGTGACATGAAGATGAATGATGACGACAACATAACATCACACTTTGTGAAAATTTATTAGTTAAGAGATCAACTACAAGCTATTGAAGAGATCATCTCAGAAAAGAAGTTGGTAAACGTAGTACTCAATCGTCTTCCGAAGATGTGGGATGCATTTGTCGCAAGCATGAACATAAGAAAGGAGTATCCAACATTTGAAGAACTTTGGACTTGTTGTGCTCTAGAAGAATCAAGGATCATTGCAAAAGAGAAACCCAAAAATAAGAACGATGATCAAGCCTCCACAAAAATATTCAAGAACTTCAAGAACAAAAGGAAGTTTGGTTCAAGGAGGAAGCCAAATCAAGAGAAATACATATCATAAGTACAATGCTTCAACTGTCGAAAGTATGGTCACTACAAGAATCATCGTCCCGAGCTAAAGAAAAGGAAGGAGAAACACGAAGCATCAATTGCTGAAGAAAAGGAACCTACAAAGAAGACTAAGCAGGATGGAAGATACTTCTTCTTCTAAAGGTAACAAACCTCTTCTTATTTCTTGTACATATCTTGTTTGCATCGTCTCTGTACATATCTTGTATATCTATCTCTTGGAAGATAATGTGTTCCAAGAAGAACTATACCTATGGAAGAACAACAAGATAAGAATGGATATCATTAGATAAATACACATGAAAGGATGAAAAACAAATCATGTGGTAGCTATTGCAAGATAAGCCGAATCAATCATGAAGAGACTTAGAAGAAGCAAATACAGAAAGAAGTTAGCAATCGAGAGGAAATTGGAAAAAGACTTATGACATTTTTGTAGAAGACAACAAGATGGAAGAGTGGACTCTGTTAGACAAGAAAGCCAATTATATATTGCAAAAGAAAATAAGGATGCATATGGAAACGTGGACTCTGATTATTTGCACTCATACATGAAGCAAGGATTAGGAGAGAGCTAATCCTATGATCCATTGAATATGATGAAGTATATATCCATAATAGTAACCATGAAAGACAATATGTGTTCAGTTCAATCTCAAATGAAGTATTCTTCGAAGAGAAGCCTTAAAGTATCCTTGTTTGTCCATCTAGATCCGTGATCCTATGATGAAAAGAAGAAGTGGAATCTCTAGGGCATGAAATCTATAAGAAACTCCATGGACCCAAGAGATAAAGAATAATATGAAGAAGAACATGAAGATTCCAAGAAAGAAAGAGAAACCAGAACAAACAATCATTGTATCAAGAATCACAAGATTACCAACCTGATATGAACTCACGAAAAGCAATCCAGCAGAAGAACTGAAAGTCGCGATAAAGAACAATGTATGGAAGACTTATGAGTGAAATCATTGCGAGATCTAGAACTAGAGGTTCTCCCAGATGAAGGGAGAAGACTATGATGATTACTTGTTCTAGTAAACCAGACTTATCTCTACATGAGTCATTATATCATCCACAACATCCATGAGTTGGAGTTCTACATCAGATGAATGCAAAGAATGTTCTCCAAAGAAATTGAATAAAGAGCATATGAAGAGCAACCTCAAGACTTTGAGGAATACCGGAAAGAGACCCTTGCATGCAGACATAATAAGACAACTTGGTGGAGAACCTCCAGTGCACAACATAAGCGTGGTGAAGATTTCCTATAACATCAAGATGATTACTCAGTAGATTAGATCTCATGATGACAGAAGAAGTGCCACATGGATATGTTCCAGTTTTCCAACTATGATATACTCTATTTTTCAGAGCTACATGAAGCCTTCACAATGTTCTAGACTATAGTACATTTGAAATCAAGCATTACATTGTCCATGATGAAGTCCAAAAAGGAGAAAGTGGTTCTCCAATACATATCTCCACATATGAGCAGATAAGCAGACATTTTGGTAAAGCTTCTATCCAAGATGAAAGAGTTTGCATACTCAAGCTGGATCTCGTGGAAACAAATTCCTTATTGAAAAAGGAAGAGATGACTCCCAGGTTGGGAGGGAGCACTGAAAATATTATTGAAGACATTCATTTTCAAGATTGAAAATAGTCCATCTTGGACAGATGCTTTCCTATTCGGAAAGTGGATTGAGATTTTTGACGGACAACGATTTCCCATTGTGGTTAACATGGGAAATGGTCTAGATTTATGATGTATCATAGACAACGACTTCCCATTGTGGTTAACATGGGGAGTGGTCTAGGGTAGTCTCTCTTCTTGAGGGTTACTCAAGAAGACTAGCCTACCTCGCTAGACAATGATTTCTCATTGTACTTAACATGAGGAATGGTCCGTTTTGGAGGTTGATACAGGACAATCTTTTCCTCTTGTGGTTAATAGAGGAAATGGTCCGGACAATCATTCCTTAGGGTTTATACATTCTCTCCAGGGTGCACTTTGATTAGTGTAGGAGGAATGGCCCAAGGTGGGGAATGGTCCAGGCTCAACAATCAGGGACAAGCATTCCTTAGGGTTTATACATTCTCTCCACGGTGCACTTTGATTAGTGTAGGAGGAATGGCCCAGGATGAGGAATGGTCTGGGCTTAGAAATCAGAAACAATCATTCTTCCTTGTTTGAGAAGAATAGAGAAGATAGCCCATTGTTGATGTTCTACACTGAGGGCATATATTCTTTCAGATCTCACAGATGTGAGTGAAATATTGGCTCAGATGATTCAGTTTATATCATAACATTGTTTCTATGCAGGTTGCTATCAGATGTTTTTTATGAAGACTGTATGGAAATAGATGTATACTACTATGGTGGATATGTTCCACTGTTCGTGACTATACATTGCTGATCAAGTACTTGTGTGTTACTTGGTGTGGTAGTGTACCATTGGATTGTAGTTATGTACTACTATGGGTAGACACAATTGTGTTCTATTTTGTTCTAATTTCCCTGAAGACTATCAACAATTTATTGGAAATAATTATCAGTCAGATGAATGATGAACAAAGATTTTCCAGATAGAAAATGGTTCAGAACATTACTCTTCTATATTAGAAGAATGGCTCTTGTATCACTCTGTGGAGTGAGCATCATGTCTGATTACTCAGATAGAGTATGGTTTCGAGAGATGATGCAGCTGATGATGATGATGGTGCTCATGATCTAGTCTATATAACTATTTTGATGCTATCGGGTGAATGGTATGTTTTTTTGTGCTCAATACCATTACCTGTAATACCTTCCTAGCTAGGAGGGAGTGTTGATATTATGGTAGCTGCGGGAGGTATTTACCTCTATGTGTGAGCCTGACGAGAATAGAATACTTTGGGAAGAAAGAAGAAACCCTAATGAGTTGGCTAATAACCCTAGAAGACTTGTCAACTCAAGAAGATAATTTATATTAGTTTATTAGCCTCCAAGAGAAGAAGTCGGCCAAAAATAATAATAATATACTGAACAGATAGGTACCCAGAAGGAGAAGTCGGCCCCAGTAGGTCTTCTAGAACCACTATAAATATAGGGCACTAGTATCTCATTTGACACATCTCAGAAGTTGCAGAGAGCCAGTTCTGCGTAGTGCAGTTGCAGTCTTGTGTAGCTGCTGCAACTAGCAGTTACGTTTTGGCTTGGACTATCTCTTGGCTAGGGTTTGGACTATCTGATCAGCTCTTGTTGATGCACTATCCTTGGGGAAAGGTGTGCTACCCTTTGTATGGCTATCGAGCCTAGGGTTTTCTTCTAGAATGATTCTCTGTCAAGGTTAAGGTGCTCGGAGGGTGGATTCAGCCTATGGTTGGGTGACAAGGGTATTTTCAATGGTAAAACGAGAACACATCTTTCATATTCTAACAGACCCCTCAGGAAGAAAGGATAAATTTGTGGGATACAATGAATCTTCAAAGGAATATTGGATCTACATCCCTAGTCAGAGATAGATTGAGGTAAGTAGAGATGTCATATTTGAAGAAAAGATAACCTTTAGAAGATCCATATAATCTCAAATGGAGATTGACAAATAGACAATACCTTCTCCCCCTTCAACAGTTTAGAGGGAGACAACCATTGTTCCAGTTGATCCATTTGCTCTAGTTAATGTCCCTAGAGACATTGTAGTAGGCCATAAAAGGTCTACCAGGGCTCGAAAAACTGTGCAGGGGGAAGAGGGACATACAACTCCTTAAGGGACATTCTGAGAGAGCAAGAGACCAAAGATATTTTTGATCTATTTTCAGCGATGAGCCACATCATTGATACCGAGTCTTCTTGTCATGGGGAAGCATCAGGTCGGTAGGTATGGCAAGATGCCATTACAAGAGGAATATCAATCCATCATGAAGAATGATGTGTGCGGTATTGTTTCAAGACCCTCAGGGAAGTTTGTAGTGAATCCCAAGTGGATCTATAAGATCAAGTATGCAACCGATGGAAGTGTCGAGAAATACAAATCAAGATTTGTAGCCAAAGGATTTTCATAGGTAGAGGAAATTGATTATGAGGAGACATTTTATCCTGTAGCCTGATACACTTCCATATGTACTATAATTACACTAGCTACATCTATGGGTTGGAAATTACTTCAAATGTATGTAAAGACAACCTTTCTCAATGGTGAGATTGAGGAAGGAATTTACATCGAGAATCTAGAGGGATTCGTGATTCATAAGTCAGTCGAGACAGACTCACTGGATAACAACAAAACATGTATTGAGATATCTACAAGGCATAATTGGATATGGCCTGAGATATTCCTCTAGTGTAGACATGAGATTGTAGGGATATGCTGATGCAGATTGGGCATGGAGCACAGTGGACTGGAAGAGCACATTCGGTTGTTTTTTTACATTAGGGATTGCCCTAGTTTCCTGGTGCAACAGGAAACAAAGCTCTGTGGCCTTGAGTACCGTAGAAGCAGAGTATATAGCATTGAGTGTGGCAGTACCCAAAGTTGTGTGGATTCACAAGCTCCCGACATATTTATTTGATCATGAGATAGATCCTACAATTATTCATTGTGATAACCAGAGCTGTGTGAAGCTCTTTTAAAATCCTGTGTTTCACGATAGATCGAAACACATTGAGATAAAATATCATTATATCAGAGACATGGTGTGGAGGAAAGTAGTACATGTGTAGTACCTTCCTACACATGATAAGATTGAAAATATCTTCACCAAACCTCTTTCCAAGTTGAATTTTAAGTACTTTCGTGAGAGACTTGGCCTGGTGGAGAATGCCTCCCTAGATGAGAGGGAGTGTTGATGATACATCTTTGTGAGATATCCTCTAGGACTTGTTCTCTTCTGAGACTGAGTGAGTTGACCTGTGAGAGAGCCCATGTGTTGGGTGTGCCCACGAGATGGGTGTGTCGTTCCTCTCTGGACTGCGATGAGATGATGTGTGCCCCTGTGTGGGGTGAGGATGCCCATGAGATGAGTGTGTCATTTGTCTCTGAATTGAGATGAGACTATGTGTACCCTTGTGTGGGGTGAAGGTTCTCATGTGATGGGTGTGTTCCAGACTCTGGACTGAGTTGTTATGACGTGTGGTCTCCTGTCTTGTGGACTCAGTTGAGTCAAGCTTGATATGGTACTCCAGATGATTCTCCTATGGACTCAGTGAGATAGAGATATATTGAGTAGGACATCCCTGTGGCGTAGCACATGTTTACGTGTCCCTAGTGGATGAGCACTAGTGTATGTGTGAATCCCTTGCTATATTGTCTGAGAGTAATATTTATCTGTAACCCTAATTGTGATGTAAAGGGTACATGTCATCTCCACCATATGTGAAAGATAATTAATTTTCATTGTAATAATTAATTATTTTATAAGTTATTGAGGTCGACCCTATTGTGCCAATAGACACCACTTTTGGTTTGTCCAGTCTAGTATAAATAATAGGTGATTTCCCCATTGAGGAAACACATTTACACACAAGCCACTTGTCATTTGGAAATTTCAGCAAGTACATCTTCTAGGGATGAAGTGTGCACCTCTCTTGGGTGCAAGTTTCAAGGTAGTAGAGCACCCTCTTGTGTGCATTAGGGTTTCATGGTTCTAGGATCTTATCTCAAGAATATAACAAAGGATTGTTGGGTTTTTCTCCCTTGTTGGGAAGTGTTTTCCCAGGATATTTCTTGTGTTCTTGTGCATGGTTTTTCTTCTTGTGATCTTGGCTATTGCAACACTTGTAAATTGTGTAGCTGCATTTGTTCATGGTTCAAGTAAATGATAAAATGAAATAAACCTCATGATTGAGCCTAGCATAGTGAAAATTAAACACCCACTACAACCTACATACAAGTACAAAAAACTTGTATAGACACCTCCATACAATTCACTCCCTACGAATTTTCTTCCTTTAGGACATATTTTCCACCATGGCAGAACTTCCCTTTGTTGAAATCATCAATCCTCGCACAAGTTCAAACTCACTTATGTTAACTCCATCCTTGCATAATGAGCAAATGTCACAAGGACCTCTCTCCTTTATATACAAGTCTAATGAGTGAGTTTATGCATCCCGTTGACACTCAAAAGCGCAACATAGGGTATCTACTTGCAAATGGTTGCAACACCTTATTATTTAATTATATTTAATAATGTACTAATAGGCGGGACCCCTTGTGTAACTTATGTGACTATGACGGAGAAGTGACACTTATGTTTCATGTGCTTATGACTTGGTTGTCACACGAACTCTACTGTTTATTTTCTTTAAATCACTATAAAAATAATTGATTACAGGACATTATGGGAAAGGTGAATAAAGAGGAAATGATGTTGTCTTAATTATCTCTCACAAAGTATGACTATGCTGCTTTTAAATTAATGAAGGATCTACACTCCAGTTTTTAATCATGTATGGTATATGGTGTATGGTGCGATGATCACCTTGATTTCTTTCTATAAGGGTTGCATGCATGAGTTTAATTGGAAATCTAAGTTGTGACTTGGTACCCCCAGTAGGGTTTTGATATATGTGTTACATGGGAATTTTGACAAGGGTCAGTGAAAGTGTAGGTTTGAACATTGGCAAACTATGGGGCATTCAAATTGTATTTAATTTATTTGGATTTAATGGTTGATGAGTTGTATAGTTGGATTTCTCATACCAACTATGATTAAGAATGTAAGTGTAGAAGCGATGTGCAGTAAATTCACATCACTTTAACCTACCTCTATCCCACCACCCTTGGGCTAGAGACTCTGTCCACGCACACCTTGCAGACACTTATGCACTCCTTGAAAAAAAAAGTTTCACATTATCTCTTGTGAGATTCTGAGTCGAAATAGACTTTGTTAACGCACACCTTGTGGACACTATGCACTCGCACAGGATTATAGAAGAGAAACAATTGAAACTTATCTAATGTCTCACAGATTCATACATTCAACCATGTAAATGCATTCATAACATAAGAAAAATTAATAACAGAGAGATGTAATTACACATAAAGCCTACCATTCATTCATCCAGATAGACACAGTAACAAAAACACCAAACATTTGGATCAATGCTTCTTTGTTATATTCATTCAAATGATATGTACATAGAATCATACAATGCTCTTCTACGGATCAAAAAATATCAGCTTCAAATAGATTTCAACAACAATAATCTTAGCTACAATACTCTTCAACAACCTAATTTGGGCATACAATACATTTATTTATACAAAATGAGATCATAGAGATTTTCCCTTCAATTACCTTAGCGCTATCCTATCAAATTAAAAGCTTTCAACTACTAAGGATTTATTACAATAAATGTTAGATACAGACAGATAAGAGAAAATGCTTTGAATCTGTACTGCAAGATACTACATTAAAGGAAAATACACTCCCCATCAATCTCATGTGATGGTTCAGCTCCTAAACATTTAAGACGTTCTTTAATTACAATCTTTTCAAGATATTTCATGACATGCCATATTTAATATTCAAAAATCACTTCAAAATGCATGCTAAGGCATTGAGTTGTCTTCCACTTGCGCTTTGATGATGATGCTCCTGCATCAATAAAAAAAGTGAGGTATGTTCTCATTTTTGTTGATGGTTTATCACGTTTCACATGGATTTAATTTCTCATGCAAAAATTCGAGGTCTTTCAACACCTAAAAGATTTCAAAGCCCTTGTTGAGACACAATCCAGAAAGAAAATCAAAATCCTCCAAAATGATAATGAGGGAGAGTATGTCAATAAAGAGATTAATAATCTTTGTCATGAGGCACATATTCAGTTGCAACACACAGTTCCCTATACTCTGCAACAAAATGAAGTTGCTGAGCAGAAAAAGAGATCTCTAAAAGAGATGACATCTTGCATGCTACATGCAAAGTCACTACCACAGAGACTATGGGTCGAAGCACTTAATTGTGAAACCTACATCCAAAATAGATCTCCCCATATATATGTCAAGGATAAGACCCCCTACGAGGCTTGGAGCGGCCTCAAACTGGAAGTGACCCACTTTCGTATTTTCGGTTCACGTGCATGGGCATGGATTCCCTCTAAAAAGAGGAAGAAACTTGATCCATAGAGCACATAGTGTATATTTTTTGGATACCTCGATGGTGTGAAGGGATATAGACTTATTGAACTTTCCTCATACTGGCTCATCATTAAGCGAAGTGTCCAATTCAAGGAAAGTGTCTCACATTCACCTTAGCAGCCGCATGAAGACACCTTCATTCTTCCACCTATTCAAGATGATGAGCATTCACATGCCGACTCTTATTCATATGAGAGTTATGATTCAAAGGATTCAGATGATCCAGATATAGATTCAATATAGTCAGATATAGATTTAGTGCATCCAGATGAAGATGCAGAGCCACGTCATAGGCCCAAGTGGGCCCAGACTACTCTTCATGATGTAGGGGATCTTGTTGGTGATCCAATTGATAACGGGAGGACTCGATCTGATTTATAGGATCCTCCTATTGCACTCACTTCCACTGAACCATTTCCATCCAGACATATTTTCTTGGTTCATTATTCATATCCACAGTCTTATGGTGAGGCTGTTGGAAATCCTTTTTGGGAATTTTCCATGCAGGAGGATTACAACTCCCTCCTTGAGAACCAGACTTGGGATTTGGTTCCCCTTCCTTATGGAAGGAAAATTGTCAGGTGCAGATGGGTCTACAGGACCAAGAGAACAATGGATGGACATCTTAGGAGATACAGAGCCAAGCTTGTTTCCAAAGGCTTTTAGCAGGTGCATGACATTGACTATGATGAGACCTTAGCTCCAGTAGTGAATATGGATTCCATATGTTTGGCACTTTCCATTTCGGCATCTAAGGGATGGGAAGTCCATCAGATGGACGTGAAAAATTCATTTCTTCACGGTGATCTCTCTGAGGAGATCTATATGGAGCAGCCATAGGGATTTATGCAGGATTCATCTTTGGTTTGTCGAATGAAGTAATCTCTTTATGGCCTCAAGTAGGCTTCGAGGGCATGGTATTCCAAGATGGACTCCTACCTACTGTCACAGAACTTTTTACGTTGTAAATCAGACCTGAATGTGTACATGCTCAGGAGGACTGATTCACTTGTACTCTTGGTTTTGTATGTTGATGATTTGTCGATCACCAGTTGCTCGACTTCAGTGATTGCTGCGGTCAAGAGGATTCTACATGACAAGTTTTTGATGATGAACATGGGTCCACTACCCTTCTTCCTTGGAATTGAGATTAGTTAAGATGCATCAAGAATCAAACTGTCTCAAGCCAAGTATGCTCACAATCTTCTTGAGAGATTTCACATGACATACTGCAAGTCTACTCCAACTCCTTTCCTATCAGGAGTCAAACTTGAGGATGGCGGGGACACTCCACTGGTTGACAACACACTATATAGAGATCTAGTGGGGAGCTTGTTGTATCTCACACACTCTAGACAAAACCTCTCCTATGTAGTTGGCGCAACTTCTAGGTTCATGCAAGAGCCACATGAGATACATTGGAAGGTTTCAAAGCATATCCTATGATACATATAGGGTACCATCACCTTTGGGATTTATTCTGCAATAGACTCTACATTAGATCTCATCGGGTTCATTGATTCTGATTGGGCTGTAGATAACACTGATTGCAATTCCACATCTAGTTACTCACTTAGTCTTGGTTTTGAGCCTATCTGTTGGTCGAGCAAGAAGCAAGATGATATTACTCTTTCTTCAACTGAGGCAGAGTACAGAGGGGTAGTTAACATAACCATTCAGAGTATGTGGCTACAACATTTTCTCACTAAGTTGGGAATTCAGTTTCATCGACCGATTTTCATCTGGTGTGACAACCAGAGCACTCTAAAGTTACGAAGAGATCCAGTTCAGAGGTAGTGGATGAAGTACATCGATATCCACATGCACTACATCTAAGAATTAGTACATGAGGGGATCATCAACCTACAATTCTGTCCTTCAGTAGAACAAACGACAAACATCTTCACCAATACCTTCACATATCAGAAGTTCCATTAACTGCGAAGTCATCTTGGAGTGAAGGACACAATTGCCTAGCAACTATAGCTTTTCTTTTTTACATACATTGTACCTTGAGGGGGGGTTTCTCCCATGAGTTTTTCCCTCTTTCCTCACTTTATTTCAGTGTATCTTTTGTTTTTGGGTACCTAACATGCCCTCGTTGCTAGGACCCATTCTTTATTTTCACCATAGTGATGTTTAAGGGGGGTGTTGGAGTTACTTCAAGTACACCTAGGATTTCTTTTTCATAAGGTTTTTCCTATGTTTATTAGTATTTATCTAGTCTCCTAAATTTTAGGGAGAATATTCCTCTAGGAGAATATTCTCTTCATTTTTCACTTTAGTTTGACTAGTTGATTGGACTCTAGATGCTACATTGGTTTTTTCACCATACAACATTGGGATCATCACCAACTAATGCACATTAGACTCGGTATCATCACTAGACTAGCACATTTCCCATGATTCCATGATCTCCTCCTCACTTCAATTTGTTTTGGTTAGTTAACTAAAGACTGGTAGACTAGTTAAATGAGCTAGGTGGCAGTTCACTCTCGTAACTTTCGGAGAGACTAGACTAGGTGTAAGTTCACTCCCGTAACTGTTGGTGTGTGTCCAGATCACTCTAGACTACCACTATGGCACATTGGCTTCACCTCCAATGCACATTGGTTGAGCTATACATAGTATATCCTATGTAAATTATTCATTATTCATTATGGTTAATGCGAATTTTTCCATTCTTACTCTCTTGCTTCTTCTTTCTGAATTTCTCTCTACAAATGTGTGTGGTATTTTCTATATAGATCTATTTGGTGTAGATTCAACACATTTACAAATTTCACACCCTTTACACACTCCCTGCTACTCAATTTTGAACTTTGGAAGACCTGTAACAATCCCCCTTAGAATCGGAAAATCCATGTAGTGTAGGTGTCCCAACCTCCTGTGCCAGAACTCACATAGGTTGTCACTGTCATTTACCAAATCCTGAATAATTTTACCATGTAAAATGTATAAAGTGCCTTCGCTAACCCCAACGACTACTAGGTTTTCCAGGATAACTTTCTTTGGACGTATGAGTACTTTCACTCTATAAAAAAATAATGAAAAAACCCTTGTCCTCCATAGATGAGACTGAAATAAAATTATTATTCAAACCTGGTACATAAAGCACATCTTGGGCATCCAACGAACCACCTGACTTGAGCTGGAACGTAACCATTCCCTCTCCCTTCACTACATACCTGACATCATCACCAAGCTCCACATGAACATTTGAGTCACTCTCCATAAAAATTCTAAATAGCTAGATGCACCATTGTCCAAGAAATAAACACTCCTCGCAATTGTGCCGGTAGAAAGAAAAGAAACCAATGAGTAATCATTCTCAAACTTTGTTGCAAACTCATCAAGTCGTGTCTTTGCTGATGCTATTATCTACGTCTTTCCATTACCCTTCTTCTTCCTGTTTGGACACTAAGATGCATAATGTCCATTCTTATGACATGAGAAACACTTGCTCTTACTCAAGTCCTTATTATTCCATGGCTGTGATGATCCTCCATCACGGTTACCCTTCTTAGTAGAACTCTTTCATTTTCCCTACCTTTTCTTACTAACAAGAGCCATGTTCTCTTCACTACCTCCCTACTTGTTTCTCTTAGACTCCCCTCGAGTCTCTTCCTAGATGCAATCATCCCAAAGTCTCTGCCAATATGGGATATTTTCCTGAGTGATGACTCCCTTGAAAAATGGTTCCCAAGATTTGGGAAGACCATTCAATGCCACATTCATGAGCTTTGTATCCTCCATTTTCTCCCCTATGGCTACAATATGATCACGCACCTCTGTGATCCTCATGATATAGATGGTAACATTATTAGATCTAGACATCTACATTGATATGCATTTATTCCTTAAGACCATCTTCCAATTCATGTTTGTGCTATGTAATAACCCTACCAAGGAATAAAACATATCTTTGTCCATATTCCTCTTAGTTAGGTGAGGGATTAAATGATCCTTCACAGAATCTAGGAGGACCCTCTCTTCTTTGATCTCCTTCTTATTGTGATCCTACAAAGTTGTCAGATATGTTGGTGGATTAACTAATTTATCCACTAACTCCCAAAGGTCATACTCCTTCAATGCCAAAGTAACTCTCACTTTCCAATATAGGAAGTTGGATGCTCCATCCAATCTGTATTCAACTCTCAATGGTGTTATTTCCATCCCTAAGATTTGATAACCTGTCGTTAAAAAATTCCCTTGTACTGACTTATACATACTTGTATGCAACTATTACTACTGCAACCCATGTATGTACAAGACTATTACAACTGCAACCCACATATGTACGTGGTGTCATCACTGTAGCCCACATATACATGACTATACTCAAAGCCTCTCATGTATGTATGCAACTATTCTTTCTGTGACCCGTGTACACCTCTGTACACCTACAAAGACACGTTTTTCCTCTGTATGACTATTTCCCAAAAATCCATCCTTCGATTTTTTCCTGTTGGTTATGAATATGCTATGGATCTAAGAACATGTAGTTGGTTTTATCTCAGAGCACCTTCTTTGATACCATGTTGAAATTTCTCCTACTCAACAACCAGTTGTTAATTCCAAATAAATCACTTATTGAATTAAAGCACATCCAAGTAATCAACTAAACATGCAACGAAATCATAAACTAGGAAACCAAATCAAGAACACATAAACACCAATATTTTTGGGTATAAATCCCTGGAAAAACCCCGGAGGAAAAACTAGTGTTGAGAATGATTTTATTATGCTAAAATCATGGTTCTCATAACAAGGATAATGACCCACTGAGAGAAACACAACTACATACAAACTTGGCAAAGTCTGACTTGCTATACGAACCATAACTACATGCTTTTTGAGGTGTATGTGACTTTTCTTTAGAAAACATGCATATGCACGTGACTGTCTCCACTGAGACCCACGTACTTGTACATAAACTTCTGTACGACACTACACTCTCCCGTGAATTCCTCTGACTGAAACCCACCAGTGTGATCCTCCGTTCTCTCTTCTCCTGGACCTGATCTCTATATGGAATTCCTTCTCCACCTATCAAATATCTTGAATCATAGTTCTTTGTGACCCAATACTCTTTGTCTACTCCCTCAACACTTATCAAGTTTCAATTGTCTTCCTCCTTCACCCTAGCATTGCTTTTATAATTGTGAGTTATATCTCCAAAGTGATTGCATGTTGAGCTTACTTCTCTCACTCACTTAAGATTTAGAAACATACTAATTACTTTGATCACTTTCCTAAAATAACTCAATTAAGTAATTACATAATTAATTAATAACAATAAAATTATTTAATAATTCCTTTAATCAAAATAAATTCAAGAGTAGAAGGTTTTGGATGATTTCCACACGTCTAGACACATAGTCCTGTGTGGAAATACATGTCCGATGCTACCATTAGCATAAAAAAAAGTAAGTCTTTGTTGTGTTTTCATACTTAAAAAATAAAAATAAAGATTGCATCTTAAGTTTTGTAGTTTGCATTGGAAGTTATTCATGATTATGCTTTCATAAGTTATTTTAAAGAAAGGTCAATGTTATTATCAATTAATTTCTATAAGAGTCTTTGGAAACACCACCATTTTCATTTTTATTCCTTGAGTAACCAATAGAAATTCAAACAAATGATTAATCTAAAATACACTAGAATTTTTCTTGTTCAAAAGACCAACAAGTATAGGTATAGGGCCTTGGAATATGTTAGAGAGTTATCTCTCCAAGGCCATTCAACTCAACATAGAAATTGAATAGTGAGTGCTAAAATATAATAGTAAAATAGTTTCTTTCCAGGAAAGATCCTCTAATACAGGAGTCCAACACGAGGTCACATTAGGAGAAATGAAGGGGATATCACCTCTCTCACTTGTATTGGAATTCATGGATTACTGTGTGTACCAGGACTTCTAAAGTGCAAGGTAATTTGTGGAAAATCACTTCATGACATTTTGGGATGTGATACCTTTCCCATACATGTGGCCTTAACCCACGCCTGTTCCCCTTGGTCATTTATTGTGAACCGATAACCTTTGTTTCTTTTCCTAAGACTCCACATGGGATAATATAGGTGGGAATTACCTGTCATACCTAAGGCAAATGTTGCATCGTTGTTTCAGACCGAGAAAAATGTGGGGTGAACAAACTAGAAAAACAATCTTGGCCTAATTGAACAGAGATGAAGCCTCTGAAAGCCTCATTTTTTTCCCATATTAGAGACAAAATCAATACCAAGAGGTGAATTTCCTTCAATATGATATTCATCACTATTATGACTAGAAAAACCCAAACACAATACAACCAAATATGAATTCAAATGTAAAAATAAAAAATCATTAAAATTCAGTGAAATTTCCATGTTCAATAACTAGAGACAATTATCACCATTATTCATAATTTTAAATGATGCAAACCTCCTATGCATTGATACCTAATTTCCAAGATTGCAATGGTTTACCAGCCCAACATGTAACCTAGGTACCAAACTAGCTACGCCATATGTCTCAAATGCAACAGGCCTAGAAGGATGTGTTGGGTATGTGTTATATTGTTTACATGATCGACCCCACACACTGTGTTTCCTCAAGCGCACAGGTGGTGTGGAGCCCCCAAATTTTGTTTTTGGTTGTTTTTTGCATCCATTTTTTAGCAGTTTTCACTAATGGTTTTCTAATTCCAGTTAAGGTATTAGGGTTGTTGACTAATCCGGGTCAATGGTTTAGGGTTTTTGGATATCGTCAGATCCTATATATATTGTATTGTAAACAATGAAGATGATGATGAATAAAGAATTATAGATGTGGATATAAATAGATCATTTATTTTACCGGTTTGGGTTTCCAGGGAACAATCTCTATGTAATTTGTGTGTGTGTGTGTGTCTGTGTGTGTGCCATTGTATCTTTTCTGTTTTTATTGAGAATCTATTTGCAGTAATTAATTGTACATAGTTAAAATCTACATTTTGTATTGGATAAGTTATTGGATTCAAAGGGACACCTCTGTGGTTAGTGGTTTGGCTTAGGTTTGTGATAAACCTTATTATAGTGGGATATTTATGGTATCGATTATTGCGGTGAAAAGAAATGATGAGAAATTCAAAAATAGAGATCAAGAAATTTAATGGGAAACATTTTGAGCTATGGAAGCTCAATATGGAAGATTTGTTTGTGGAAAAACATCAATGGATCGTTATGGATTCATGTACTACACCTATGGGAATGCCAACATAAGACTGGAAAAAGTTGGGTTTGAAGACAAAGAGAACAATCCAGTTGTGTCTATTAGATTCAGTACTATTTAATGTGTGAGGGGAAGATATGAACACAGATTTATGGAACAAGTTAGGGACTTTGTATTAGTCTAAGTATTTGGTTAAAAAACTATTCCTACGAAAGAAGTTGTACAACCAAAGGATGAAATATGGAGACTTGGTATGAAAGAACGCCTTCAATCCTATGGTAAGTCAGTTATTATTTATTGATATCAATATTACTGATGAAGATAATTGTATTACTTTATTGTTCTCTTTATCATAATTGTGGGATAGTTTGGTTGTGGCCATAGGTAGTAATTCAACTACTTTGAGTTTTGATGATTCCATCTCATCCTTGTTGTCAGAGGAAATGACGTAGAAAAAAATGGAAATTCAAAGCATAGATTCCTTATTTGCAAGAGGAGGCTCCCATGAAGGAAATAGATCGAAGTCCCCAAGTGTGAGATCTAAATCTCCTGGAATTTTTTTAAACATATGTTGGATACATGGAAAAGAATGTCATTACAAGAAAAAATGTAGATCCAAAAGTGTTGAGAGAGGGAAGGGATCTGATGATGCTCCTACTACAAAAGAAAAACACATATGTAGAAGGAGGGGATGCGTACTTGGCTTCTTAAATAATAAATGCAGATCATGAGGCATGGATGGTTGACTCAAGTGAATCCTTTTATATGACTCCCCACAGGGAGTGGTTTTGTGAATATGAAAGTTATGATGGAGGTGACATTTTTCTAGGAGATGACTCGAAAACAACAATCGTAGGACGAGGAAAAGTCAATTTGAAAATAATGGATGGTAGGATTAGAACACTCCTTTGTGTTCTTCACATCCTAGGATTGGAAAAAGATTTGATGTTTGTAAGAAAAATGGATGATGCAGGTGTAAAAACATTGTTTGAAAAAGAAACTCGCAGGATGGTTCTAGGGGAAATGGTGTTGCTGAAGGGTGTTTGGATTGGAACTTTGTATAAGCTGTTGGGAAATACTATTAGTGATAGGTGAAATAGTTATGTTGTTCATGACATTTGATCTAAATAAGAAAAAACTCCTACAGTCTATGGAGAAAAGACTTTGTTGTGGCATCAAAGATTGGGACATATCAGAGAGAAGGGCCTTCGAGTACTACACGATAAAGGTATGGTCAATTTCTCTCTATATTTTGATTTTTGTGAACATTGTTTATATGGGAAGCATAATCATGTAATATTATCCTTTGGTGCTATGAGGGAAAATATAATTTTACAGTTGGTGCACAATGATGTGTTTGGACCTGTGTCAGTTCCATCATTGGGAAAATGTGTGTACTATGTCTCGTTTATAGATGACTTCTCAAGGAATACATGGATTTATTTCCTCATGAAGAAATATGAAGCCTTTGACAAATTCAAAGATTTTAAATCTCTTATGGAGAATCAAACAAAGAAGAGAATTAAGGTGTTGAGGACGGATAATGGTGGAGAATTCTATTGAAATGAATTCAAATAATTCTATAATAAGCGTGATATAACAAGGAAGAATACTACTCCATACACACCTCAACAAAATGGAGTTACAGAAAGGATGAAAATGATGTTGATGGAAAACACAAGGAACATGCTCAATGGTGCAGAGTTAGGACAAATATTCTAGGCAGAGGTAGTGGGTACTGCATGTTACCCGGTCAATAAATCACCCTCAGCAATGTTACATGAAAAGACTCCACATGGGGTATGGACTAATAAGAATCCCTCTCTTACAGATATCAGGGTATTTGGATGTGATGCCTATGTTCAGGTTCCAAAGGAAAGCATGAGTAAGATGGATTAAAATGATGAAAAGTGTATCTTTATTGGTTATAAAGATGGTCTGAAAGGTTATAATATTTGGAACCCATAAACTAAAAAGGTGGTGTATAGATGAGATGTGGTAATTATAGAAATCCAATATGTTGTCAAACAAGAAGTCCTACCAAAGGAGGAAGAACCAGAGAAAAAAGACTTTGAATTGGAGGATAATGAATTAGACTCTATAGAAGAACGTGAATAATAATAAGAAGAACCTCATACTCCAGTATTGAGGAGACCAATTCAGGAAACAAGACAACCATAAAGGTATACTCCACTTAATTTCTGTTCAAAATTTTCTTTGTTTATTATAGATGTTGATACTAGCACTGTTAGGGAGGAAGTAGATTCAAAGGATGGAAAACTCTGGAAAAATTCCATGGTTGAAGAAATGACATCCTTGGACAAGAATAAGGCTTGGGATCTAATGGAGTTGATAATTGGAAGAAATATCATTGACAACAAATAGGTGTTTAAGAAGTTGAATGCAAAAGGAAAAATGGAGAAATAAAAATATCAGTTAGTAGCAAAAGGTTATTCAAAGGCAGAGGGAATTGAATTTGGTGGATTTTTTTCTCATGCTGCCAAGCTAACTTCTATTAGATTTATTTAATATTTTGTTGTTGCTTTTGATTTTGAAGTAGAATAGATGGATGTGAAGAAAACATTCCTACATGGGGATTTGGAAGAATAAATCTACATGAATTAGCCAAAAGGATTTGTAGTGAAGGGAAAGAAAGAGCTAGTATGCAGGCTAAACAAGTCCATGTGTGGGTTAAAGAAATCACCAAGGATGTGGCATCAAAATATTGATACTTATGTATTGGGACTTGGCTTCAAAAGAGAAAAGTCGATCACCATGTTTATTTCAAATTAGTTGGTGATTATCTTATTTATTTGGTCTTGTATGTGGATGATATGTTTCAGATAGGAAATGACAAGGAGATTATCCAGGATGTGAAAACTCAGTTGTCCTCTAATTTTGACATGAAGGATCTTGGTGTTGTGAATTTCATTTTGGGCATGGAAATTAAAAGAGATTAGACAAACAAGAAACTTTGGTTAAATCATAGGAAATATGTTGAGGCAATATTGCAGAGGTTTAATATGAAAGAATGTAAACCGGCCAGGGTTCCTAATCCCGTGGGTGTAAATTTATCTGTAAATCAATGTCCCAAAACAAAAGAAGAGTAAGAAACTACAAGAAGAACACCTTCTAGTAGGTATTTTTGCGAAGGTTTTTAGTGTTACAATATTTGATAAAATTTGTGAAAAACCTCCGCTACAACCTCTACTATTGGTATGAAGGTTTTAGCGAAAGTTTTAATGTATGTTCCATATAACTATTTTTTTGGGGTTGGTTGAGGTTGTAGTGGAGTTTTTTTGTCGGTGCTCTTATTGGTAACAAACACACCGGTGCACTATTGAATACAATGCACTGGTGCACACATGTAAATGAGAAGCACCGGTGCACATACATAAATGGGAAGCATCAGTGCACACACATAAATGAGAAGAACCAGTGTGCACACATAAATGAAAAACACCAATGATTTTTTATGTTTATGCATGCATTGATGTGTATTGTAATCATGCACACCAAAATATTTTGAAACGATAAAAATAAAATCGTACATTATGTTGTTTAAAGCACATTTCTTTCTCCTACTTTTTATCTCCATTGCATATAACTCATAAAAACACATTGTTTAGTGGGTTCAAAAGAATGGAGTGCACTAATATGTATATATTTCAATTAATTGTTTTTTTTTTACAAATTTTTAATTAATCATCTCAAAATTAAATATTTTTTATAATAATATTGATTTTTATATTTTTGTTATTGCATTTTGATATAATGATTGTATTAATGTGTTATCGTAACAATGTAAATCATCCATATAATAATTAATTAACAACACAACATTTTACAACATTTGACAATGCAATAAAATAAGAAACCCATTTTGTTATATATGAATAAGTGACCCATCGTCATACAAAATGGGGCAACATAAAGGTCCAAAATAATCAAAATGCAACCAATATGTAATTGTTACACTCATTGGTAACATGTCCTCATGCAATTGTGACGATATATCGAGTACATTAAACAAATCCCTGATTTTCACAGACAAATATTAAAAAATATACAACTTGCCATAACATTTAATTATATTGATTTTAATTCGACATAGCTTGAATTGCTATCACTGATTGAGCTACACACATGCCTCATTTTTTCATTTCTCGTAGGAGATATTGTTTTTGGTTATTTAACCTATAATGTTTTCTCGATTACTTGTTTTTGATGTTCCACCTCTTCATGTTCCATCTACAAACATATAAATACTATGTAATATGTGTGTGTGTGTGTGTGTGTGTACACGATTGCGTAAATAAAAAAGTGTACCATAACAAAAACTATTTCATAAACAATACACATTCTTTTGAAGCCATGTTGCATGTCGTCTCTCAAAATCTCTTCTATTGGATGCACTCCATACCTTGTTTCCTACAAGTTTAATACACCATGACAAGGCACAATCTATACAATTAATATAAAGGTTTCTTGTTGAAACATTAATCATAAAACAAGGGAATTTAAACAACATAGCTACTTACAAATTGTTCAATTAAACCATGCTACTTCAACATATACTCACAACTCATACTTAACCCAATGTTTATCAATTATTTAGTTGGATCTTCTTTGTATGTTAGCACCTATTAGAAGACATCCATGGATGAGTGTAAATTAATTATTCAAATATAAATATCATAACAAAGATGGAATTTTAAGTAAGATTGAAAAGTAAGTACTCACAAACTTTGTGATCAACCATTTTATTCCTCATCCTTCTGTCTTATGTGCTAAATGAGTTTAATTTTTTTTCTTTTCTACAACAAAACAATTGAAAATTAGTATTTCATGCAATAATTAAATTCTATGTAGATAAAAGAATAAATGATTGATTACATACCTCTGATGCATATTGTAATTGTTGGTATGGCTCCTTCTGTGATGCAATTATGTTCTTTTCTTTTACCATCTCCTTGTACACTAATTTATCAAGGGTTTATTTTGTTTAAAAATCAATTGTTCTGGTGCATTTTTTATATGAGCACCAACGTGGTTTTTTATTTGGGGAGCATCGATGTGATTTTTTATTGGGGGAGCATCGATGGTGTTGAAAAATGTTAGATTTTCAATGGGATATGGCTCATGTATTCCTTTTAATTTTTATGTTAACAATTACTTGAACCATAACTGCTGCAACAAACCAAGATCACAAGAAGAATATCCATGCACAAGTACACAAGAAGTATCCCGGGAAACCCTTGTCAACAAGGGAAGAAAACCCAATCAATCCTTTGCTATATTCCTTAAGAGAAATACTTCCCACACCATCACCAAACTTAGCACACAAGAGGGTGCTGCAATTCTCATAATTTCAGACCACAACTTCTGAAATCATGAGATGACACAATGATAAGTGTGTTTCCTCAATGGGGATTCACCTTTATTTATATAAGACTTGTCACATCAAATGATGTTTCTATTGGCACAATAGGGCTGACCTCGATAACTCAAAATAAAATTAATAATTACCATATTAATTATCTTTTACATTAATTATTAATCACATTAAGGTGGGGCTGACTTGTACCCTTTAAATTACAATTAGGGTTACATGAAGGTATGAATCTTGAAAAATATAGCAAGGGATCTTATAAACCCACTAATGCTCATCCACTAGGGACACATCCATAGGGATGTCCATATCTCTGGCTCACTGCATTACACAAAAGAACCACTTCTTCACTAGTGCTCAACCACTAGGATCACGCTCACTTGTGCTCATCCACAAACACGTCCACTCAACATATCTTATTTCACACTGCATTACACAGGAGATTCATATGGAGTTTCTCATCAAATCTCTTCTTAGAGGAGGCTAATACATCATCTTTATTTATGTCTCATGACGATGCACACAACACTTTGGGATTTCACACGTTCACCTTGTGCTTAGCCACAGGCAGGTCCAACTTTGCATATCTCCTTTCTCACCTCGTTACATAGGAGAATCATCTAGAGTTATTCTCAACTCTATGTAAGGAGGAGGCCATCTCTACGTTCCAGCTCTGTCTCAGATAGGAGCCACACGCCTCTCTCAGGGTTTCTCTCTCATGTTTGTGTCTTGGAGAATGTCTCACGTAGCTGCAATCATCAACACTCCCTCTCAGTTAGGGAGGAATTCTTCATTAGGCCAAGTATCACACAAAATTACTTTGAACTTTGTCTTGGCTGTAGTCATCAACACTCCCTCTCAAGTGTTGGTTTTCTTCATATGAGATATGATGGATATTCAATATATTATTACAATGATGAGTGTTCCATATATAGGGAACATAAGGTGACCATCCATGAAAGGATGCGTCCCTTGAATAATCAATAACTATTTATCATTATCATTTACTTATTATATACTATATTTAATAATCAATAATTATATTATTAATTATTATCTTTAGAGAATGTCTTCCTAATGTTGTCCAAACATCAACAATCCCTCTCAACAAGGGAGACATTCTGCAACATGCCACTCTTGTCTTTGAAGTATACAAACTTTACCCTAGACTCATGACACTTATATGTGAGTCTTGGGAGACATCTCTCTCCCACCTGAACTGAGGAGAAACTCCTTTTTCGGCTCTCCCTCTGAGCCAATTAACTCTCTCTAATATTAGGCTCACTTTGGGTCCGCATGTAATAACATATAGCATCTTGAGTCTTTATCATTCCTTGTAAAATCACCATGACTAGGACAAAGACCACACCAAGATCTTTTACCATAGGTACACACCTATGAGTGAATGTCAGCTTGATGCTAATTGACACATGGAAAGCACTTCAAGCACCTCGAGTCCATATTATTCCTTGTCATGATCAAGGAAGGACTATGTCTTGGCCCATTTATCACAAGTGCACCTTTGTGATAAATGTATCCTATCTCCCTTGGTTTGCAGCCCAATGTAGGAGAAGTTCCGCCCGATGCTGAAACATCAACACTCCCTCTTAGCTAGGGAGGTATCTTTCCATAGTAGTACACAACTACTATCCAGAGACAAGCAGTCTCTACCAGTGGTACAAAAAAACCACAGTAGCAAAAGATTTGTCACACTTGGCACTCCCATGTGGACTTCTAGAGGCTACTCCCTCTAGGAACACTTAGGGTCAACTCCCTATAGTGTGAGACATCAAGGTTCAACTCCCTTGACATGTCCTCATGTTCTCTCCACATGGGATGATGGGATATAAGCCCAAATGCACTTATCCCTTCTCGAATAAGTGTCCTCACAGATCAACTCAACTCAATTCATAGAGGAGTACAACATGGAGAATGTTTGTCACACATGGCACTCCATGTGGACTTCTAGAAACACTAGGGGTCCTCATGGGAGGTGTCCTCATGTTCTCTCCATAAGGGACATTGGGTTATAAGCCCAACCACACTTATCCTTTCTTGGATAAGTGCCCCACTTATCCCTTCTCGGATAAGTTTCTTCACAGATCAACTCAAATCAATTCATAGAGGAGTACGATATGGAGAAAGTTTGTCACATATGGAACTCCATGTGGAATTCTAGAGGCTACACCCTCTAGAAACACTAGGGTCAACTCCCATAGTGTGTGACGTCAAGGGTCAACTCCTTTGACATGTCCTCATGTGCTCTCCACATGGGACGTTGGGATATAATCCCAACCGTACTTATCCCTTCTCAGATAAGTGCCCCACTTATCCCTTCTCAGATAAGTGTCATCACAGATCAACTCAACTCAATCAAAGAGTAGTATGATCTGGAGAATGTCTCAGGAAGCTGCAAACATCAACACTCCCTCTCAATGAGGGAGGCATTCTCTGCCACACCAAGTCTATCATGGAAGTACTTGAACTTCATCTTGGTTTGGTAAGAACATCAACAACCTGGTCATTTGTAGGAAGATACTGCACCAATACTTCCTTCCTTTGCACCATGTCTTAGATGTAATGGTACTTGATATCAATGTGGTTCGATTTGTCATGAAACAATGGATTATCAAAGATCTTCACACAACTTTGATTACCATAATGAATAATTGTGGAATCCAACACATGTTCGAATAAATTTGCAAGGAGCTTATGAAGCCACACTGCTTCACGGACTATCATACTTAATGCAATGTACTATGGTTCTATTGTGCTCAAAGCCACAAAATTTCATTTCCTGCTACACCAGGAAACCATGGAAGATCCCAATGTGAAGCAACACCTGAAGGTGCTCTTTCTCTCCACTGCGCTCCCTGCCCAATCAGAGTCAATATATTCCTTCCATATCATATCAATACTGGAATTATATCTCAAACCATGTCAAACTGTGCCTCGCAAATATCTCAACACATGCTTCTCAACAATATAGTGTGTCTATCTTAGTTGGCTCATAAACTGGCTAAGTGTACTCACTGCAAAACAAATATCTAGTCTGGTGTTAACTAGATACATCAATGATCCATTCAATTGTCTGTACGGGTTCAGATCAATCTTGTCAAAATCGGAAGAAGACACACACAATTTCTTCAGATTCGTCACCATTGGTGTATCCATGGGTTTACAGTTTAGCATCCCAAACTTTTTCAATATCTTAACTATGTACTTCCCATGACTTAGGAAAATCTCATCAATTCTTTGCCACACCTCTAGTCCCGAGAATTAGTGCATCATACCAAGTTCCTTCATCTCAAACTTAGAGGCCAATGCATACTTTCATTCAACAAGAAGGCTCTTTGTATCAGTGAGGAATAAATCATCAATGTAGAGGACCAAAATCAAGGACTCACCATTAACAGTCTTGTAGTACATGCTAGGATCGACAACACTTTTTTTGAAGCCCAAAAATCAGAAGGTGTCCATCAATCCTTGCATAACAAGCTCGAGGTGGTTGCTTGATTCCATACAAGGCCATTTTCAACCTACACACATGAGACTCCTCATGTATTACAAAACCATCTGGCTACTCGAAGTATACTTCTTCCTCAATCTCACCATTGAGAAAGGTTGTCTTTACATCCATCTGATGTACTCTCTAACCCATGGACGATGAAGGGGAAATAATCATCCGAATAGAAGTGTATTGAGCAATAGGAGAAAATGTCTCCTCATAATCTATTCCCTCCACCTGAGAGAATCCTCTAGCAACAAATCTTTTTTTGTGCCTCTCGATGCTCCCATCAACTATGTGTTTGATCTTATAGATCCATTTGGAAGTCACTACATACTTCCCTTCATGTCTTGAAACAATATCCCACACATCATTCTTCATGATGGATTGATACTCCTCCATCATGACATCTCTACATACTGGATGACTAGTTGCCTCCTCATAACAGGAAGGCTCAAAATGGATTATGTGGCTCATAACTATGGCATAGCATGAATATCTCCAATTTCTCGTCCTTCTTCCTCCTACAGAGTCTGACGAGCCCATGTAGGTCTCTTCTGACCTACTACAATATCTCTAGGAACATCAACTGGAGGTACAAGATCAATGGGATCAATAGGCTCAACTATCTCCCTCTGAACTTTTGGAGGGTGAGGGGGAGAAGGAACCATCTCTTCTTGTTTCTCACTATAAATATCCATGTGATATCCTCTAGATCTCATGAAGGCTACCTCCTCCTCAAAGATAACATCTCTTCTCACCTCAATTTGTCTTTGACTAGGGATGTAGATCTGGTATGCCTTCGAAGACTCATTGTACCCCACAAATGTACCCTTTCTTCCTAAAGGGTCTAGCTTGGTCCTTTTATCTTTGGGTATATGAATGTATATTGGACACCCAAATATCCTGAAGTGTCCAACGTTAGGTTTCACTCCGGTGAAGGCCTCCTCAGGAGTCATGTTCCTCAAAGACTTTTGTTATGAACATACACTACAGTCATGGATGCCTATGCCCACAAACATAGGTAAATGTTGA
>ML779036.1:53646-72737 GCA_009831015.1 Picea engelmannii
GGGTTTGGGATTCTAAAAATTGTAGTGGTTATGAGTCAAATGTGTTTGGGGAAATAAATTATAGTGATTATAAGGGTTAATGGCCATAGGTTCTTAGGGGTTAGATGGTTACTCGGTAATAGTGGTTGTACGTAATATTATTATAAATTATAGTTACAGGGGTTTAGGCGGGCTCTAGAAGATATTTGGTGAAGATATCTACATGTTGATCTACTAAAGGAACAAAGATTCGCACAAGTTGTCCTTGAGCATGAGGTTGCCAAATTTAGTGCATCCAAATATCCATGTGTTTTGTCTTCTGATGATTCATTGGATTATGAATAAGCTCAATGGTACTTTGATTGTCACAAAGGTGGAATGAGTTTGTGGAGGAAGACCAAGTTGATCAAGCATCATCTGTATCCATGGAAGATGCTTCCCGACATGAACTTCACTAGCATAGTTGTCGTTAGTGGAGAAGAGAATAACAACTTGTTTCTTCTTAGAACACTAACAAATTGGTCTAGAGCCAAGAGAAAACAAGTAGCCTAAGGTAGATATTATCTCATCAAGATCGCTAACCTAGTGGACATTGAAAAATCCAAGGAGGCAGATATGATTACGATCAGGCATGGATTGTACTCGGTTCTCCATATTTTCAATGGTCATCGAGGGGGAACCAAACAACACAAGACGTGTTGTTTTCTTTCATATGTTGGATCCTATTTCTAGTTGAACCGATTTCAGGGTGGGAAAGTTGTTAAAAAGAAAAGATAATTCTTCCCAGGCCCTCGATGACATCTCCAGATTACCTAACATTGTTGTCCACCACCATGTCCCGGTTCGGGAATATTAACCCATTTCTCTTTCAATGTTCATGTGGAGTGCACCCTTGATACAAGGATTCCCCATCTCTTAGGATCAATTAACCATCCATCTCCAAGTGATGTTCACATGGAACATTTCCACACTTCACTCTTCAAAGTTCTCATTTGAATATTTGCTACTACCACCAAGATCTACGCCAGGGGCACATGTTGACATCATGAACAAAAACTATATATTGTATAATATATTCATATAACATATAACATATTATATAAAATATGACATATAATATATAAAATATTTATATAATAAAAATATATATATATTATATAAAATATAAAAAATATTTAAAAAATGAAAATGTTGTTATATATATGTTATTGTTATATATTTATATATATTGTTGTCATAAATATTGTAAAATATTTATAAAATTAAAATATTGTTATGTATATGTTACATATATAACATATATATGTTACAAATATATAACATATATATGTTATATTGTAACATATATGTTATATATGTTACGAACAGAACCCAACCATGCCCTAAAACCATTCACAATATTGCACACAGTGAAAACATAATCTGACCGGTGCCATACCCCATTCACATTGCACAGTGAACATAACCCCGCGACCGACCTAACCCCATTTGCATTGCACAGTCCACAGTCGAACCGACCCCTAACCCCATTTTCTCTAACTCCTCTTGTTCAAAATCACCTGACCCCATTCCATGCATTTATCCCTAAACTCGGTCGACCCCATTCGACCCATTCACATTCATATTGATCCACAAAGGTAGACATAGAACCCAGCAAAAGATGCGGTGACCCCAACAAGGAGACAGAGAGACAAAGAGCGACAAAGAAGTGAACTAGACCAACAATGGCTTCCATTCCGATAAATTTTCCCCACTCTGTCCTTTTCAAAATTTTCATTCTGAAACGTCTAGGGCACACATGCATAATCATTTGAATGACATATTATATATATTCGATCTAGGGAACCATGTTTGAATTAGATATTCTGCAGATTTGAGTTAGAGAATATTCGAATTTAAATCTATGCCAACTATCTAAAACACTTGAAGAATCCATCTAAAATACCATAACTGCAAATTGGGCAGTCAAACAATGTGAAATATCCTACAGTCCAAGTGTTTGTCAAAAGTCCACACTCAAAAATTCATATAAAATTGCTACATCAATGAGTAAATTCATAACAACCTCTATAAACATTTCAATGGAAAATTGTTTGACGAAAGGACAAGACAGTAAAACCAAGAAAAAGACCAAAAATAATTGAGTGCAAATTTTACAGTTTTAAATGCACACAAATCTCTTCATTAGGTTGGGAAATTTCTTGTAGAATCATAACATTAGGTTGGTAAATTGAGAACATTCATTTGAGGGATAACTATTTGTGGGCACCCCCAACCCCTCTGGAATTTACTGAAATAATGATAATTTTGTAGCCAACTTTTAGGTCTTCCTTGCTCTTAAGACCCCATTGATGGTGAGTTGTTTACCCTCTCTTACTTATTTCCTTTCTTGACATGTAGCCAATGATATATCTAATTTCCTTTCAATAGTAGAAGGCATTTTCTTGTCCATGGCTAGTCCCCCCACCAACCCCCTTGGTTCCATCTCAAATTATTTTAATGATCTTAACAAACATAAGCACTTTATGGAAATTTTTCTAGACTTCTTCTGAGGGTCATTTATGGGTAGAAGGGATTGTGACTTAGTCTCCTTGACCAAAACATTATTCCTTTGGAAATGGACCAACTTAGTATCATTATAAGAAAATCTCGTATATACAGAGGGTACACTACATTCCCCCAGAACAATATTATTCTAATTGAGCTCCCCTAGCTCCTATAATAACTCTTTTGAGCCATACCTTCCCTCGACCATTTTTTATTCAATTAGGGACTCAAAAATCAAATGAGGACCATCACTTGTTAAGTCCATATGTTTATTAGTATCCTCATAACCAATTGGAATCAAGAAGCCACTAGGGTCTAATTCGACCAAAATATGCCCAACCATGTGATCTTCCTTCTCCATACATGGATCCTCCAAAGAAACAAATCAACCAGTGGTATTTCCTATGCCCTCCAATATCTTGATATTCCAAAGCTCAATGGGTAACCGGAAAACAATACCCATATCTTTTGAATGAATGTAGGTTCCCTTTGTGGGTCAAAGCCCAACATCCAACTCTTGAGACATAAACCTAATGGGCCCCATAACTAGTCATTTTCCAACAAAAGGGTTGCATATGCTTTATATTGCATGAGAAAACATACCGAAACGCATACAACAAGATGAAAGGATGACAAGTACCCCAACATAGGCTTCTAATGCTCACCCAACCACAGTTTCAAAGAGACACCTTTAACAGTCTTGCCTATAAAATCTCCCAACCACTGCCATAGTCATCAAACCTTTTGAGTGCTCAACATAAAATGTTCTAATTCTTCTTTGATGTGGCACTTATACTCTTTTTTTCATTAGGTTAGGGTGAACCTATACAAACTTAAAACAATGTTTAATTGTGACTTTAGGTTAGGACCAACCTAAAAATAACTTAAAGTTGTTTTATTAATTCAATTTTCTTTCATTTGGATCCCCTTCTACTAGGGATGACCTCATATGACCTGATGAGAATCATTCTTCAGACACCCAACTTCATGACAAAACACACAACAAAAAAAGAGTCTCCAACACTCTAATTTTTGTTGGAATTTCCAATTCTCCATTTTGTATCCATATCCAATTTTTTTTAATAGACCTTCTATAAGGTCTAATTCAACCAAAATACGCCCAACCATGTGGTCTTCCTTCTCCATACATCGATCCTCCAAAGAAAAAAATCAACCAATGGTATTTCCTATGCCCTCCAATATATTGCTATTCCAAAGCTCAATGGGTAAACTAGGCAACAATACCCATATCTTTTGAATGAATGTAGGTTCCCTTTGTGGGTCAAAGCCCAACATCCACCTCTTGAGATATAAACCTGATGGGCCCCATAACTAGTCATTTTCCAACAAAAGGGTTGCATATTCTTTAGATTGCACAAGAAAACATACCCAACCACATACAAGAATATGAAAGGATGACAATTACCCCAACATAGGCTTCTAATGCTCACCCAACCATAGTTTCAAACAGACACCTTTAACAGTCTTGCCTATAAAATATCCCAACCACTGCCATGGTCATCAAACCTTTTGAGTGCTCAACATAAAATGTTCTAATTCTTCTTTGATGTGGCACTTATACTCTTTTTTTCATTGGGTTAGGGTGAACCTGTACAAACTCAAAACAATGTGTAATTGTGACTTTAGGTTAGGACCAACCTAAAAATAACTTAAAGTTATTTCTATTACTTAAATTTTCTTTCATTTGGATCCCCTCCTACTAGGGATGACCTCATCATCATCAAATATAACATCAAAATTTGTCCTTCCAAGTGAATTTGACCTTCTTTTTTCTTAATTAGTCATCCATTAAGGTCATTTATTTCCTTATTTTGTTGCCACAATGTCAATGAAGCACGTGTTATTCCTCCACTGGACCTTGTTTGACCATAGAGATACTTTCTAATGCCACATGGCACAATTTCAAGAAATATGTTCCTCCATTATCTCTTTTTTTTCACATGCCTTACTCTGAACTTTCTCCATTGTAGGTATTTTTTTTGTATTTTTTGTTTTTTATTACCGTATGTCATGCTTTAGCCACCTATTTAAGTGTGTCATTCATCTTCTACATAGTGCTTCATTTAGCCATGGGTTTCAAGCCTTGGTTTCAATCTTTGGAAAAAGTCTCTTCATTAATGATGCAACAAAAATGTAATGAAATCCATGTATCCATGCCTCAAATGTACCAAGTATAACAAAATGGAATCTCTTGGTGAAATTTTCCTCTAAAACATCCTCCAATAATCCAACCATATTTCTCCACACCTTGGATGATGAGTGGTGCTATGGAAAGATGGAATAAAGTGCATAGCCTCCACAACTCGTAATTGCCCTTAAAGTCTAAGGATGTTTTGTTGTGATCGGATGACACCCACATTTTTAAGGGGTAGCAAATATCTCCACCTCGGCATTGCAATCCCTTGTGGGGTGTGAGAGAAATCTAGAATATCTATTGTATCTGGAAGGTGAATCAATAGTTTGGCTACCCATTGGGTTAGGGTGAACTTGTACAAACATAAAACAATTCTTAATTGTGACTTTAGGTTAGGACCAACCTAAAAATAACTAAACGTTGCTTCTATTAATTAAATTTTCTCTCATTTGAATCCCCTCCTACTAGGGATGACCTCATCATCATCAAATATAACATCAACATTTGTCCTTCCAAGTGAATTTGACCTTCTTTTTGCTTAATTAGTCAACCATTAAGGTCATTTATTTCCTTCTTTTGTACCCACAATGTCAATGAAGCATATGTTATGCCTCCAGTGGACCTTGTTTGACCATAGAGATACTTTCTAATTCCCAAATCATTTGGTAGAAGTGGGGCTTGTTGCAGGGATGGAGGTGACTAGGGGTTGTTCCCCTACTATATGATGCTCTGACAAATCCTTAGATAAGACGATGGGTTGATCATCACTCTGAAGGTATTTCTTTTCTACAACATCGACCAATGATTTATTGCCTTATACCTTTCAACCAACTTATTGAAAATCATATCCATGGGATTATTTGATCAGCTTGCAAAGTGTCATCAAGTTTCTTCCTTCTTTCCATGCAATGTTGAAGAAAAAAATACTCATTGTAGAATTATTCAAGAGCCTACTCACAGTATAAAAATCCTGCAAATTGCTTTCATGAAACTTGAAATTGAAGACACAACCCTTGGACAATATTTACAAAACCATTAATGTGTTGCAATTCCTCTCAACGTACAAACAAACAATTTCATCATAATATCCTTCTGAATAATGTTTAGGTCTTCCATAAAATACCTAGTCATGACCTCCATTTGTATTGTCAGTATCTGAGATGGAGGTCCTAAGGTGCTAAGTATGTAATGGTGGGGTCAGTTGTTAATATTATGGGGAGGTAGGGTTTAAGGGAATTTGTTTCACCTTATTTTTTATACTAAATGCAAAAAATATTCATCATAACATCTTCATGAATGATGCCCATGCAGCCAAATGCACGTGGAATATGTGTCACTTATCATGCAACATGGACTAGGTAGATATTCTATCTTACCACCACTTCCCTTGCCACCCTTAAGTCATTATTTAATTCCATAGGTTTATCATGTGTTTTTGTTGTTTTTGTTGTTTAATGGAGCATGTGTTTTTTTTGTTGTCGGGATTTGGTGGTCTGTGCTTTTCATGCAACATGGATTAGGTAGATAACCATGTTCAACCCTAGGTTTCTTTGATTCCTACAAACCTATTATTGTTTCCCTATATTATTGGGGTTTAGGATGGCCTTGTGGGAGTTGACAATGCAACGCATGGGGGTTATCAAAAATTAGAGGCATTTTGTGTCGTGTGGTTCCTCTTACTTTAGTAGAGGGTGCCTAGTTGGGTTATCCTAGTCTAGTATTTATATTTTTCTATACCATTTCTAGAAGTTATGCCATTGCTCAAGTTCAAGTGAGAATTTTTTGTTTAGGTTCATTATGCACAAATCCAACAAACAACAACCTTAATATTGTTGTTTTCTTAGATCCATATGATAAATTTATCATGTCCTTAGTGTTTTCACATTTTTAATATGTCCTTAATATGTCCAAAATCAAGAGGTATATCACATTAAATTAGGTGGTTGGCCACTATTATTGGTAATTGCACCCTAGTCTAATTGTGCATCCAAAACTAAAGATATAAAAATTTTAGTTAGAACTGTGAATATGACGATGGACTACTAACTAACAACACGTGCACATGCAACTAAAGGTACAACCAAATAGGTACCTGTTAGATATTTATTCGTCGAGTGAGGAAATCTTAGGACAAATAGAGGCCGAAAATGCAACTGTATCTAGTAGATATGATAAGAAAATAAGGACCAGAGGTGAAAAAGTAAGAATAAAATTTTGTAGATGCATGAAATTTTTTCTTGCCGAAGGAGGATCATGCTCTTCTGATGATGAGAGAATAGGAGACATAGATGTTCCACTCAGGTATAAGCATATGGTTAAGAAATGGGTACCTAATGAACTACCTCCTATAGATGTTGACTTCATTGTCAAGAATAACACATATCACATTGCACCATCCTCCATGCATGGCTTGGGACTATTTTCCATGGATGGAATAATTGTAAAATACAATACAGTAACTGAATTGATGGACTGTGTCAGACCGTGTTACAATTATAACGATTGGATGCATATGTTTCGGAACATGCGAAGTATGCAGAGATATGCACTCGTCGCAAAATATATACAACTAATAAACAAGGATAAAAATAAGGGAGCAATTATCTATATTGATGGAAGGCCTAAAGATTCCGACAATATCATAGGGTTTATAAACAACACACGACCCGGGACAACAAAAAAACAACCTAATTGCATATTTGAGGGACGTGAAGAGAATCAGGTAGTCTTGTGCGCAATATAAAATATAGCTCTTGGGAAAGAGTTATTAGTGGATTACCATTTGAATCGAATAGAAACATTGACTAATAGTGTGCAGGTTCTTATGCAACACCTCTTTAAGAAACCTCTACTTATTGCATTATATTTTTTTATTGTCTTTAACATTGTTGTAAATATTATCTTTAACATTGTTTTTTTGTTATCATTAACATTTTTTAAAATATTTAGGGGTTCTAATTATATTTTAATGTGGTAGGATGATCGTGCAAAAGGGCTAGCCGCAAAACATGTAAATGGTTATCAATTTCCAATTTCATTTTACATTGTTTTTATTATTTGCTTATATAATTTTATTGAAATAACATTGTTTTTGCTGAAATTATATGTAGTCAATAGGTCATGTGGATCATGATTTTGCCAATGAGGAGGGGTTTTATTCTTGCGCTGATCTGATGCTCTTATTAAAAAAAAGGATCATTAAAGCTAACAAGGAAATTTTTATCATGTTAGATCATCCAGAACAAACTCCGAATGTCAAAGAAAGGATAAAGATCCTTATGTCACAACTTAACACATATAAGGTAATAAGCATAATTTTTTTTTTTTAATGCACTCATATGTTCGATTATGATACTTTGTTCTTTAACTATTACATTATCTCACGAAAAAACATTTTATTTTTTATAAAGGAGTATTTGGATCATGTTCAACCCAGGGTTGGTAGAAGTGGCCCTATAGAGACGCTACAGAGTCCTGATGTGGGAAATCATACAGTTGTTAGAGCATTATTTACTTCTCACTCTTCCACACCTGATGCAGGAGCATCGCTCGCTCATCAAGCGATCCAGCACGTGGAGACAGAGAATACAACAGCACAACGCCAGCACATGCATTTTGAGTTACCTTGGAATTGTTGTGCCGCCATTTAAAGGAAGGCATTCAAAATCGAGCGCACTTGTATTGTAATATAGATAGGAAGGCATTTAATTTTTTTAATGCTGTTAGATAGGAATTAACTGTAGATTAGACAGTTTTGTCTTTCGAGAGGGAAAACAGAATATAGGCACCCTCCTTTGTATCATTGTGACATTCACATTCATATTATTGAGCATTAGCATTCAGGAGCAAGAAGAAAGAAAAGCAGAGAACTGGTGAAGAATCCCCATGTACAGATATTGAATTAATAGGAAAGCTTTGATTCAATTCCATGGCTGTGATTATTCTCTGTGTATTGTTGATATTATGTTGTTGTTTACTTGCTTCTTGTTATGCTTTCATTGTATATGCTGCATATGTGATTTCATGGCAGATTAGAAATATGGGAGAGAGGCGAGAATAGGTTTAAGTCATTTCTCTGTCTAAGCCGAGAGATTCCTGCATAGAGTGCAGTTGAATTCCTTCGCATAGAGTGCATTGAGGAGGCTCTACAGTAAACTCTTATTCTCATCATCCAGAGTTGTGTTGGTTTATTCGAACCATGCAGGTGACGTGTAGGTTTGATTGAAGACTCAGAGGCAAGCCTAGGAAGAGGAGAACAGGAAAGCATTGATCCAAATCCATGGATGCGTTTATTCTCTGTGTGCTGTTAGCATTATGCCTTTGCATATTTGCTTCTTGTTACGTAGTTCTTTCATATGTTGTGTATGTGGTTTTATGGAAGAATTGAAGCCTGAAGGTTTGTGAAGAAAGACGTGGGCGAAGTCTCTGAGGAGTCGGAGTGGATAAAATCTCAAGAGAAATAGTCCCTTATGATTTTCGGGAAAAGGGACCCCGGAGAAGTTTCGAACAAGGCGGAGTTTGGAGCAGAAGAAATTCAAGAGGAAGAGAATCGACGACTTGAATTTCTGTGAAGAATCGCGAAGTCCCATGGATCGTCAGATCTGGGAGGAGGAGCGGAGAGTTTAACCCTCAAGCACGGGTAGAACCATTTGCCATTGCATATCGGCATATCGGGGTTGGCGAGTGCAAGATTTGCATGCATGTCGAAATCGTGATTCGCGATTTCCTGATTTGATCGGAGCCCTCAATTGGAGCACGGACACATGGCACAAGATCCCGTGGGGTTGGGATTCGACATTTCAGCATTTTCAAAGTCGAAAGAAACACGGAGGAGTAGTGAGTCCCGAGTGGCGACGGGTCCCACGGAGACAGCGTGGAGTACAACACGTGGCATCGCGCATCGATTCTCGGGATTTTGAAAGGGGAGTGACTCGCTACCTTTCATACGTCGATTTCCCAATAGGGAAATCCCTGACAGGATTGGATCTATTGACCATTGACATGGGGGATCAGGATTCAGAGTTTCAAAGCGCACGAGAAGTGCACACAGGGTTCGCAATAGCATGAACGTCGATATCCTGAAGTGCGAAGGGGAGATCGTCGAAGGAGTCCTGTGGGTGACGAGAACTCCCGAGAGGAGTTGGGAGAGCATTGTTGCTCTTCAGGCCGAGGTTAGTGAAGGTCCTGGTGTGAGCAGTTGTGTCATCAAGGGCAGGTTGTTGTCAAGTGGTATCAGAGTCGTAATTGGATTTCTCTTTGTTCAGGTAACAGAGAGAAGCGAATACATAATGTCGCCCAGAAGAGAGAGGCAGTCACCTGATCATGAGGACAGGGACACCCGAAGAAAGGGAAGGCCGGGAGGAAATCCAGAGATAGAAAGACAGATGTGAGATCTTCGAGCAAGGCTCAAGGAAATGGAGACTGAGAAAAGATGAGGAGTTGGCACTGGAGAGTTCAGTGATTCCGAGGTTGAAGAGGAAGTTGGACACGAAGCTAAAGAGGTCATAGCAGAAGATGCCTCGACAGAGAGGTTGATAAGAGCTATCGCCAAAATGAGCTCGAAGACCAAGATGGACATTCTCGTCTATGAGGGAAGCCTAAATTCTGAAGAGTTGTTGGATTGGATCCGAGCACTCGATACCTACTTCGATTATGAGGATACCGAAGAGGACAAGAAGGTAAGGCATGCTGTTACTAAGCTGAAAGGACATGCAGCCTTATGGTGGGATGAATTGCAGGCGGACATGTGCTGCAAATAGAAACAAAAGATAAAGAGATGGGATCAGATGATCGCCAAGATGAAGGCGAAGTTCATCCCCAGAGACTACCAGATCACTCTGTTCAGGCGGATGCATAACCTGAGACAGAAGATGATGACGGTGAAAGAGTACACCGAAGAATTTTACAGGCTCAACATTCGAGCTGGTCATCGGGAGAGTGATGACGAAAAGGTGGCTAGATACCTGAATGGGTTGAGGTATGACATTCAGGATGAGCTAAGCATGGTTACCATCCGAACAGTTGAGGATGCATACCAGATGGCGTTAAAAGCCAAAGAGAAACTGAGCCGCAAACAGGGACAACGAGGGCGAGGCGGGAGTCAGCCCAGAGGCAAGGCGGTTGCCCAAGAAAGAACTCAGAATCCCAAGGAGGAATGACAGAGACCTCAGGGTAAAGTTGAGAGAGGTGGTACCTCACAACAGAGGCAGCCACAAATTGAGAAAAGGCAGCAAAATTTTGAGCCGAGGAGGCATCATACTGAGCAGGGTGGCAGATATGCTGACGCCAATGTAATTCCTCGTACCCGAGGTAGAGGAAGAGGCCGTGGAGGAATTATCACATGTTTCACATGTAGAAAATACAGACACAAAGCCGTTGAATTTCCAGACAGGAAGATGGACAGAAGTGAAGCTCACATCACTGAGGTGCAGCAGAGGCGTGACATGGAGGATGAAGACACTGGAAGCGGGAAGTTGCTGATAGTGCACAAATTTCTCTTGAAACCCGAGAAAGAGGTGGAGGACACATCTCAAAGATGCATATTGTTCAGGACGACTTGCAAGACCAAAGGCTGGAAATGCAAGGTCATAGTAGACAGCGGAAGCACCAACAATCTCGTTTCAACCGAGACGGTGGAAAAATTGGAGTTGAAGACAAACAGACACCCGAGTCCATACAAAGTGTCATGGCTGCAGAAAGGGCACCAGGTATGTGTTACAAGACAATGCTTGGTCGAATTTAAAATGGGTGATTATAAGGATAAAATTCTATGTGATGTTATACCCATGGATGTCTCTCATGTACTATTGGGTAGACCATGGCAGTTTGACAAAAATGTTGTTCATGATGGGAGGATGAACACCTATACCTTGGAGAAGGATGGGAAGTCACACACGCTGCTACCGATAAAAGATAAGGAGGTTAAGCCAGAAATGAGCAGTGCAATACTTCTCATGAGTGGGAAGGAACTTCTCACAGAGATAGAAAAGAATGAAGATCCACAGTTATTTGTTGTCAGGAAGCCAAGAATTGTCTTGACAAGCACAAGAGTGGATGACTTGCCAGAAGAGATTCTGGAACTACTGGGAGAGTTCGTTGATATTATCGTGGACAAACTACCTTGTTCATTGCCACCGATGCGGAGTGTGAGTCACCACATTGACCTCATACCCGGGGCAAGCTTACCAAACAAGGAATCTTACAGATTGACACCTCAGGAGAACGAGGAGGTAAAAAGATAGGTACAGGACCTGTTGGATAAAGGACTGGTCAAATAGAGTCTGAGTCCATGTGTTGTTCCCACAGTACTAAGTCCAAAAAAATATGGAGGCTGGAGAATGTGTACAGACTCCAGGGCGATAAATAAAATCACCATCAGGTACAAATTTCCACTGTCGAGAATGGATGACTTGATGGATTGCCTAAGTTGGGAAAATTATTTTTTGAAGATAGACCTCAAGAGCGGATATCATCAGATCCGGATGAGAGAGGGATATTAATGGAAAATAACATTCAAGACAAACGAGGGTTTGTATGAATGGCTGGTCATGCCGTTTGGGTTAACAAACGCTCCGAGCACATTCATGAGGCTGATGAATGAAGTCCTGTGGGAATTCATCGGTAAACTTGTGGTCGTGTACCTAGACAACATATTGATTTTCAGCAAGACAAAGGCTGAGCATTTGAGACATTTGGCCATGGTGATGAGAAGGCTATAGCAAGAGAAGTTGTTGATAAACTTGAAGAAGTGTTCCTTCATGCAGACAGAACTCATATATCTGGGTTTTGTAATTTTGGAAAATGAGTTGAAGATGGATCCTGAAAAGGTGGAAGTAATCAGGAAGTGGCCATCGCCAAGGAATATTTTTAAGGTAAGGATCTTTCATGGACTCGCTAGCTTCTACAGGAAATTCATTCGAAATTTCAGTGGAATTAGTGCCACGATGATGGACATTGTGAGAAAACGGCATAAGGTTTTCCATTGGACAACAGAGGCTGAAAGGAGCTTCAATCTGTTGAAGCAAAAGATAACAGAGCAACCAGTGTTAGTGCTGCCAGATTTTCAGAAAAACTTCCAGGTGAAGTGTGATGCCAGTGGGTATGTTGTTGGAGGGGTTCTGAGTCAGGATGACAGACCTGTGGCATACTACAGCGAGAAGCTGGATGATGCAAAGATGAAGTACTCCACGTATGATAAGGAATTCTATGCCATCATACAGGCATTGAAGAAGTGGAGCCATTATCTCATACCCAAAGAATTCATTTTGTACAGTGATAATCATGCATTGCAATTCGTGAGCCAGCAAAAGAAGCTGAATCAGAAGCATGCGAAATGGGTAGAGTACATGCAAAATTTCACGTTTGTGATCAAGCACATTTCGGGAGCTGCCAATAAAGTGGCAGATTACTTGAGTAGAAAATGCTTGTTGCTGCAGGAGTTCTGGGTCAAAACTTTAGGTTTTGAGAATCTGAAAGATATGTATGCAAGTGATGCAGACTTTGGTGAGGCTTATGAAGTAGCCGAGAATCCAGTTCTCAGGGATAGGAGTCTGTGGATAGACTACCTGATCTAGGATGGATTTTTGTTCAAAGGCAATCAATTGTGCATTCCATATTTCTCTATGAGGGAGAATTTGGTGCGGGAAAAGCATAGCGGTGGATTAGTAGGTCATTTTGGGCATGACAAGACATTCAATAAGCTGAGAGAATCATATTTCTGGCCAGGCATGCATGCAGATGTTAAGAGGTTCGTTGACAGGTGTAGGATATGTCAACATGCGAAGGGTCGCAAGAAGAACACAGGGTTCTATCAACCATTGCCCATACCTGAGACACCATGGGAGGCGATCAGTATGGACTTTGTTTTGGGTTTGTCAAGAACGCAACGAGGTGTTGATTCCATATTTGTGGTGGTGGATAGGTTTTCGAAGATGGCACATTTCATCCTGTGTCATAAAACAAGTGATGCGACCCACATCGCGAATTTGTTTTTCAAAGAGATTGTGCGATTGCATGGATTGCCGAGAAGCATAGTCTCGGATCGGGACACGAAGTTCATAGGTCATTTTTGGAGGACGCTATGGAAGAAGCTGGGGACTGACATGGAATTCAGTTCATCATACCATCCACAGACATATGGACAGACCGAGGTAGTAAACAGGAGTCTGGGAAATCTGTTAAGAAGCCTGGTGACAGAACATCATAGTAGTTGGGATCAGATCCTACCACAGGCAGAATTCGTGTACAACGATTTGATGAATCAGAGTACAGGTAAGAGTCCATTTCAAATTTTGTATGGAACAAAGCCGAGGGGAGTGTCTGAGCTCAGGGAGCCAGAATAGGATGAGACTAGCAGCGCTAGAGAGGAAGAGTTTGTGGAGGCGATGCAAGAACTTCACACGGAGGTGAAACAACGACTGTAGAAATCCAATCAGGAGTATAAGCGTCGGGCCGATCAGAGAAAGAGGCAGCTTCAGTTTGAAGTTGGGGAAATGGTTCTGGCACACTTGAGGAGAGAAAGGTTCCCAAGAGGAACCTACAACAATCTCAAGATTAAGAAAATTGGGTCGTGCAAAGTCCTCAAGAAATTCGGGGAAAATGCATATGAGCTTGAGTTGCTAGAGGGCATCGGGATATCTCCGATTTTTAACATTTCGGATTTATACCCTTACAGGGATGTAGAAGCAGATGTTGGAGCTGAGGAACCAGTGATCTAGTGGCAGAAACAATTTCCAGTTGCACAGAACCCTCATATGGAGTGCATACTAGAGGAAAGAGTGGGAAAGAAGACTAGGAGAAAGCAGTATTTTGAATACCTGGTGAAATGGAAGAATCATCCAGTGGAGGATGCCAGCTGGGAGACAGAGGCAATTATCCAGAAACATGGGAACACTGTACAGGATCTCATGGACAGGAGCCCATGAAATCTTTTGAGCCGAGGAGTATGATGCAGGAGCATTGCTCGCTCATCAACCGAGCCAGCGTGTGGAGAAAGAGAATACCGCTGGACAGCGCCAGCACATGCATTTTGAGTTACCTTGGAATTGTTGCGCCGCCATTTAAAGGAAGGAATTCAAAACTGAGCGCACTTGTATTGTAATATAGATAGGAAGACATTTAATTGTTTTAATGTTGTTAGATAGGAATTAACTGTAGATTAGACAGTTTTGGCTTTCGAGAAGGAAAATGGAATATAGGCACCCTCCTTTGTATCATTGTGACATTCGCATTCAGATTATTAAGCATTAGCATTCAGGAGAAAGAAGAGAGCAAAGAAGAGAACTGGTGAAGAATCCCCATGTACAGATATTGAATTAATAGGAAAGCTTTGATTCAATTCCATGGTTGTGATTATTCTCTGTGTATTGTTGATATTATGTTGTTGTTTGCTTGCTTCTTGTTATGCTTTCATTGTATATGCTGCATATGTGATTTCATGGCAGATTAGAAATCTGGGAGAGAGGCGAGAATAGGTTTAAGTCGTTTCTCTGTCTGAGCTGAGAGATTCCTGCATATAGTGCAGTTGAATTCCTCCGCATAGAGTGCATTGAGGAGGCTCTATAGTAAAATCTTATTCTCATCATCCAGAGTTGTGTTGGTTTATTCGAACCATGCAGGTGACGTGCAGGTTTGATTGAAGACTCAGAGGCAAGCCTGGGAAGAGGAGAAAAAGAAAGCATTGATCCAAATCCATGGATGTGTTTATTCTCTGTGTGTTGTTAGCATTATGCCTTTTCATATTTTCTTCTTGTTACGTAGTTCTTTCATATGTTGTGTATGTGGTTTTATGGAAGAATTGAAGCCTAAAGTTCTGTGAAGAAAGACGTGGGTGAAGTCTCTGAGGATTCGGAGTGGATAAAAGCTCAGGAGAAATAGTCCCTTATGATCTCCGGGAAAAGGGACCCCAAAGAAGTTTCGAACAAGGCAGAGTTTGGAGCAGAAGAAATTCAAGAGGAAGAGAATCGACGACTTGAATTTCTGTGAAGAATCACGAAGTCCCATGGATCGTCGGATCTGGGAGGAGGAGCGGAGATTTTAACCCTCAAGCGCGGGTAGAACCATTTTCCATTGCATATCGGCATATCGGGGTTGGTGAGTGCAAGAGTTGCATGCACGTCAAAATCGCAATTCGCGATTTCCCGATTTGATCAGAGCCGTCAATTGGAGCACGGACACATGGCACAAGATCCCGTGGGGTCAGGATTCGGTATTTCGGCATTTTCACATTCGAAAGAAACACGGAGGAGTAGCAAGTCCCGAGTGGTGACGGGTCCCACAGAGACGGCGTGGAGTACAACACATGGCATCGTGCATCGCTGCTCGGGATTTTGAAAGGGGAGTGACTCGCTACCTTTCATATGCCGATTTCCTGATAGGGAAATCCCCGACAGGATTGGGTCCATTGACCGTTGACATCGGGGATCGGGATTTGGAGTTTCAAAGCACATGAGAAGTGAACACAGGGTTCGCGACAACGCGAATGTCGATATCCCGAAGTGCGAAGGGGAGATCACCGAAGGAGTCCTGTGGGTGACGAGAACTCCTGAGAGGAGTTGGGAGAGCATTTTTTCTCTTCGAGCCGAGGTTAGTGAAGGTCCTAGTGTGAGTGGTTGTGGCGTCGAGGGCAGGTTTCCGTCAACACCTCATTTATATAGGAGCCATGACATGCACCGACAGGCATCCACACCTCGATCAGAGTCTAGGGATGGTGGTAGAGATGAGGATCATAGTGATGTGGTTGAGATGGTTTCATTTCCTGGAGCTAGACATGTGACAAGAACGAGGATCCTTCTGTGCACATTTCTGGTTGACGATAATGGACTTCCATTAAAATAATCAAGACTCCCAGGTAGTTTTAATTCATATTTTAATCGTTTAATGTTGTCCTCATACAGAAATCATCTAGATTATTAATTTTTAATCAATGATCATATATTTTTGTGTGTAGGAAATGACCTTTTTTATAGGCACGTAGAGAGAAATGCCTTGTCTATTTTGGGGGAAACCTTACACATGAGGTGGAATGTTAAGCCCTAAATAGTGGCTCATTACCCCTTAATTAGGGAATATTATATTAGTAATGTTATTTTATTTATGCCAGCATCAGTCCATTAGTTGTAATTATTCCTCCTATTCTCCTATATATACCAAGGAGACATTTTCATTTTGAATCATCTTGTAATTGTACATTTATGTGGGCATAAGGGGGTTTCCCCCTCGAAGAGGCTTATTATTTGAGTTTCTCTCTTTTTCAAGGCATTGAGTAATTATTCTGAGTTTTTTCTATGCTATATTGATATTTGGTTCTTAACATATGGTATCAGAGCTCAAGGTCTTGGGGTTTCGCTGCTACATCTAAGACACCTTGGAATTTTTGCTATAACTTGTTTTCTACAACGTTTCAGAAGGAGTGACTTGGAGGATATTTATCAGAAAGATCAAGGTACGTTGGGTTACAATTTAATCTCCTAAGGCCTGATAATTTAGGAGATACAACTTGTGCAATATAGGGTTATGGAATCATCTTGAACTGAGTCATTGCGGAATTTTCACTATAAAAAGGTTTTTGTAATGTTGAAAACTGTGAACTTCGGAGGCTATTCCTGGAAATTAGTAAGGTATCTTCGGTAAAAAGTTCAGCTTCTGGGTCATCTTAAATTTGTAGATACACAGTGTGGAAGATAGGGTATCTGACTAGTCTCAAGAAGGTGTTCCAGGTAAAACAATCATAACTTATTCCTAGAGTATCCAAATTTAGTGAGACTAGTTTCATTGGATAATGGACAGTAATGCAGTATTTATGGTAGGATTTTCAGAATTTTATGGCATTTATTTTGTGTGGGGCACGCTATACAAGTGAGATCCCATGGAAAGGCCAAGAATCAGAAAGTTGTGGGGAAGTTACTGTAAATTCCACTTGGAAAATCCAATTTTGATCAAACCCATGGCATTGCAGAGAAGAAATATCATAGAACTACAAAAAATAAAGTTTTGTACCCATAAGGGCCGAAACTTTGGAAATACATGAAAATAAATATTTTCTAGTAGAACCACCTCAAAATCAAGGTTTAAAAGTGATACTTGGCCAACATGCCACCCAAAAAGAGAACTTCTACAACAAATAAGCCTCTAGAAAATCCTAATTGGACTCTTGATGAAGGTGAAGAAAAGTGTAGGGACATAAATGATTTACAAAAGAAGATAGTAAGAAAAGATGAACTACAAGAGATGGAAACTAAGTTGGAGGCAATAAATACTAAGATGGATGGTTTAAAAGAGGAGATCATGGAAGGATTGAAAAAAATTGTAATAGAGAGGACACCCGAAAGTGAAAATGTATCCCATGAAATTCATGATGAGGACAGAAGGAGGGTGAATCAAGAATGGAGAAACTCTAACTTTAGGTTGAAGACCAACCACATTCCTAAGATCGATATGTGAAAGTTTGATGGCAAGGAACCTATCACATGGATACTTCAGATGGAGAAATTATTTGATCTTCATAATGTTCCACATACACAATAGGTACGAATTGCTTCTTTATATTTAAAACACAATAAATATTTATGGTATAGATGGCTTTGTTCTCATAAATCAGTCGTCACTTGGAGAATTTTCACGGAATAAATGATATCACACTATGAGGATACAAGGAGCAATACCCTCTTTAGCCAATTGATAAATCTCAATCAAAAGGGTTTAGTTATAGAGAACATTGAGAACTTCCAAAGATTGAATATAAAGGTAACATATATTCCATATGAGCACTTGATTCATGTATTCATACAATATTTAAGAGATAACATTCAACATGAGGTTCACCTTTTGGAACCCAGATCATTGGAGAATGCATTTAGAGTGGCACGAAATGTTGAAAGTAAAAATATCGCTATGGCTACTAGAAGGACCAATCCTAACATCTATAGAGAGAATAATGCTCCTTCTAAAATACCTCAACCTACAAGGTTGACACCCCAACAATTGGAGGAAAGAAAAGAAAAAGGTTTATTCTTTAATTGTGACAACAAGTACAATAAGGGACATAAGTATGGTGAGAAGAAATTATTCTACATCGATTGTGAAGAGGAAGAAGAACAAGAACATGAACAAGAACCATCTCAAGATGAAAACGTACGATCAATTTCATCTGAAGAGTTGACTCCCATGATATTGTGTAATGCATTGGCTAGAATTAGCACTCCTCAAACCCTAAATATCGAAGGATATATCAAAAATAAAAAGGTAATAGTCCTAATTGATTCTGGAAATACTCATAATTTCATTCACTATAAATTAGCCAAAGATCTCAATTGCTTTGTATATCCAGCACCAGAGTTTCAAGTAATGATTGCAGATGGAGGAACTATCAATTGCTCAAGAAAATGCAATAAGATCAATCTTACTATGGGGG
>ML779036.1:72787-96069 GCA_009831015.1 Picea engelmannii
TAATGATTGCAGATGGAGGAACTATCAATTGCTCAAGAAAATGCAATAAGATCAATCTTACTATGGGGGAATATGTAATGAATAGTCCAATGATTTCTATACCCATGGGTGGTGTTGATGTTGTACTAGGAATCCAATGGTTATAATCATTAGGAACAATGGATTTTAATTTTCAAGAACTTTTCATGAAATTTTCATTGGAAGGAAAATAAATTGAGCCAAGAGGTATCACAGGGAAACCCAGTAAGGTGATAATCTCTAATGGCATGACAAAATTATTGAAAAAGGGGAATCAAGGTGTTATTGCACAACTATGCTCATTATATTTTCAAACATCTAAGCCATCTATTCCTCTAGATCTCCAAGGGATCATTGATAAGCATTCCAACGTATTTGAATATATTCCCAAAGGTCTTATACCCACTCAAAATCATGATCATGATATTCACCAAATTCCTGGGAGTGTTCCTCCTAACATCAGGCCATACAGATACCCTTATGCCCAGAAGAGTGAAATTGAGCACATGGTTGAAGAAATGTCAGAGGCTGGCATTATTAGACATAGGAAAAGTTCTTACTCTGCACCAGTGGTAATGGTATTCAAGAAATATGGCTCATGGTGTATGTGTCCAGATTATAGAGAGCTCAACAAGATCACTATTAAATATAAGTTTTCCATTCATGTCATTGATGAATTGTTAGATGAACTACCTGGAGCAATCTATTTCACAAATTTGGATCTTTGTTCAGGGTATCATCAGATTAGAATGAAGGAAGAAAATATCCCAAAAACAACATTCAGAACTCATGAAGGCCATTATGAATTTTTTATCATGCCTTTTGGCCTTACAAATGCACATTCCACATTCCAAGGGTTGATGAATTCCATTTTCAAGCCCTTCCTTCAAAAATTTGTGTTAGTATTTTTTGATGATATACTAATCTATAGCAAGTCTTGGGAGGATCATGTGTGACATGTTGACAAGGTGATACAACTACTAAAGGAGCAACAACTATATGCCAAACCATCCAAATGTTTCTTTGGAGTGAAGGAGGTAGAGTATTTGTGTCATATTGTATCTCATGAAGGTGTCAAGGTATACCCTAACAAGATTAAGGCAATGATGGACTGGCCGATTCTAAAAACATTGAAGAATATTATAGGATTTCTTGGTTTGACAGGTTATTACCACAAGTTTGTTCGACACTATGGAAGAATAGTAGCACCCTTAATGACACTAACTAATAAGGATGCATTTTCATGGACTCCATAGGCAACTAAAGATTTTGAACAAATTAAAGAGGTGATGTGCAAAGCTCCTGTCTTGACCACTCCAGACTTCACAAAATCCTTTATTTTGGAATGTGATGCCTCGGGAAATGGAATTGGCGCTATCCTAATGCAAGAAGGAAGGGCCCTAGCTTTTGAAAGTCGACCACTAAAGTTAAAGGACTTACGCAAACCCATTTATGAGAACGAAATGATGGAAATATTGCATGCATTTAAGAAATGGTGTCCTTACCTAATAGGTAGTCACTTCAAGGTCAAAATAGATCATGATAGTCTTAAATACTTCTTGGAAAAAAGACTATCTTTAGAAGAACAACAAAAATGGGTAACCAAGATATTGGGTTATGATTTTGAAATCATCTATAAAAAAGGGAAGCAAAATGTTGTGGAAAATGCACTCTCAAGGAAGGATCAAGATGTTGAGGCCTTTCTATGCACTATCTTGATCATCCAACCGGATTGGATAATAGAAGCAAGGGATGAATGGAAGAATGACAAAAAAGTGTGGACTCTCATTCAAAGGTTGCAACAAGATTTGAGTACATCAAAGACATTTACATGGAAAAATGATTCACTATGGTACAAAGATCGATCATATTTATGTAAGAAGTCCCAACTCAAACAAAAGGTACTATTGGAATTGCACGCCTCTCTAGTAGGAGGGCACTCAGGATTTTTAAAAACCTACCATAGGGTCAAGAAGGAATTTTTTTGGGATGGCCTTAAAAATGATGTTCAAAGGTTTGTGGCAGAATGTTTGGTTTGCCAAAAAAATAAGGTGGAAACAATTAAGACCCTAGGTCTTTTACAACCATTAGCCATCCCAAGTCAGTGTTGGGAGGAGGTTTCCATGGATTTCATCATAGGGTTACTGAAGTCTAAAGGAAAGAGTGTCATCATGGCGATTTTTGATAGACTACCCAAGTACGCACACTTTTGTGCACTCTCTCATCCCTTCAAAGCTAGTACAGTTGCCACCTCATTCATGGAGACAGTTCAAAAGATACATGGTAGCCCAAATATTATTATAACTGACAAAGATCCCATCTTCACTAGACATTTTTGGACAGAATTATTTTCTTGTTTGGGTACTCAATTGGCTCATAGCTCATCCTATCATCCTCAATCTGATGGACAAATTGAGATAGTGAACAAATGTCTGGAATGATACCTTCATTTCTTCGTCTCGGATAAACAAACACAATGGTTCAAATGGTTACCCTTGGCTAAATGGTGGTATAACACTTACTTTCATATTGCAACAAAAATGGCACCATTTATGGCACTCTATGGATACCACCCTCCTTCCATCACTTCTTCTCTAAAAGAAAAATCTAAGTTTCAAGAAGTGCAAGATCACATCGAGCATCAACAACAAGTTATCCAAATATTAAAGGACAACCTGACCATGGAACAAAATCGTATGAAACAATAAGCAAATCAACATCGTAGTGAAATAAGTTTTGAAGTAGGGAATTGGTTATTTTTAAGACTACAATGATACAAACAGATGTCCCTCAAGAAAGCCAAGAAGGATAATAAACTATCACCAAAGTACTATGGCCCTTATAAGGTGTTGCCAAATATTGGTACTATGGCATACAAATTTGAGTTGCCTGCATCTTCACGAGTACACCCAGTTTTCCATGTTTCATGCTTAAAGAAGGTTATAGGTGACAAGATCCCAGTTCAAACTATATTTCCAGAACTTGATGAGGAAGGAAAAATTATATTGGATACTGAATCCATCACTGACACAAGAATTCACCAGCTGAGGAATAGATCCATTTCAGAGTATCTCATTAAATGGAGGAAACTATCGGCTGAAGATTCCACTTGGGAAGATGAGTCTTTTATACAGAAGCATCCAGAGTTACTCAAGCATTGTGGAAAACACTTGTCTCAAGGGGAGGGGCATGTTAAGCCCTAAATAGTGGCTCATTACCCCTTAATTAGGGCATATTATATTAGTAATGTTATTTTATTTATGTCGACTTTAGTCCATTAGTTGTAATTATACCTCCTAGTCTCCTATATATACCAAGGAGACATTTTCATTTTGAATCATCTTGTAACTGTACATTTATGTGGGCATAAGGAGGTTTCCCCCTTGAAGAGGCTTATTATTTGAGTTTCTCTCTTTTTCAAGGCGTTGAGTACTTATTTTGAAGTTTTTCTATGTTATATTGGTATTTGGTTCTTAACATGGAATTGCTAGAATTCCAACCTCAAAAAGGAACTTATGGATTATTTTGAAGGCCTCTTTGGTGTAGACACATTCAATACAAAAGTGGTCACATTTGTAGCGGGTGAATATTTAAAATATACCTGAGATGTTTATAGACGAAGCTTGGCAAGATCCTAGGTATGAGCATCCTCCTTCAATTCCAGAGAGGGAGTGGAAGGTGATCATTGATGATGCAAAAGAGAATATTTTGAAAAAATCAAGACAACAAAAAATGGGTACACCAAGGTAAATTAAAATTTTTTGAATTCAATACTAGATTTATTTTTCTTTACATCTAAATAAAAGTGTGGTTATATATAACATACTTGAAAATTTTGATTATAGGTTGCCTGACACTTCGAAGGAAACCAAAGAAAGGATTTCCAAACATGGCCAACACAAGCTAGGCCAAGGCAGCTACTCGAGGTTACTAGCACAAATCGTAAGTACCAGAACATTTTAAGAATATTATTTGTATCACCTTACAACTTTAAGGTAATTGCAACGAAAAACATTACAAAACCATACCCTTATGCAATGCAGGGTGATGACTTCGGAACTGAAACCACGGAGGAAGACCTCCAACTTGGTTACAAGCACAGTTATAAAGCCATGGTTGATCATAGAAAAATCATGGGGCAGACCCCAAGATCCTATTTGCGGGATAAGGTAAATAAAAATCAGTCCACATTAACCTTTCGTTACTTATAAAATACGTAAATGTTTGATATCGTCCATAGTTTAATGTCTTACTTTGTTTTAATCATGAGAGAAACACTATCAATGACACCATTAGTACTGAACAACATAGCATTGATAGTGAAACTCCACCAAAAGATCATGGTGCTCCCTAGCAGCCCCATCCCAGTGAGGTGCAGCCCCAAGATGTTCCTGTGACTGAGGCCCACGACGATAAAATGCCTATATATTAATCATATACTTAATAATTTTGTACTTATAAATTTTGACGTTTCAATGGCAGAGAATGTCATAGATGATCATCCTCGACCTGAAGATCAAATGAATAGGTCAAAAACCATTCCAACGGTGATGACTAGAGGACCAGGTAAATAATTACATTGCAGAGTTTTGTTTTTAATATTAATGAACTACTTCTGAATGATATTTAAAAATTGGCCATATAAATTTAATATTTTTTTTTTTAGGTGATGGCCCCTCAAAGCACCATCCATGCCATGGGTACAATACCATATGTACTCTGTGTGAAAGGCCTAAAACAACACCATCTGCTGAAGAGCACCCAGTAAACGAAGACATGGACGTGGATGATTTGCTTAAGAACTGGAAAGAAAAAAAAAAGACTAAAAGAAATTCATGATGTCATGTAATAATTTTATAAGACAATTAGATGTACATTATATATCTGATAATATACACAAGGATATTAATATGTCTTGTATATATCTGTGGATGTAATTTTGTTATACACTTAATGATAATTTCATCTTCTCTTAATGATGCAACTTCCAAAATCTTGTGACATGATATATGCAACTTTGAAAGTCTTGTGACATGTTTCATTGTGTCTCACATGACAAAGAGCATTACCATTATTTTAATTATGTCTTTTCATTGTGTCATGGACATGGTGTTGCTACTCAATATTGCCTCAAATCCTACTTATTCATTTCTCTATGATATGCACAATGATGTTGAACCTTTCACAAATCATTGCGAGCAGAAAAATAAGCCAAGGACATGAACCCACGGATTTCAATGTTAAGGTTTTGTGATTCCACAAGGTGGGATACAAAGAGGAATTGTTTACATGCATAAACATGCTAAATACCTTCATTGAGAATGTGGATGTAACAAGTTTAACATTGAAATCATAGAGCGATGACATAATCGAGCAATATGGGTGGTCATAGATGTTTAGCTATTATTTAGTCATTTAACCTTTTAATGTCTTTGAAAAATGAAGGTTTGAAGGGTGGTCACCTCCACGATCCAAAAGATATTTCCAAAAAGGTGTAAATCATTTTCTTCTCTTGTGTCATGAAATTTTCCTTCATTTCCTTGTATACTTAAATTCAAATTTGGAAAAAAAAATGACACATAGCATGCATAACACACATTTTTTTATGACTAGTAGTAATAGTAATTTTGCATATTCATAAACAAAAAAATGAGAGTTATCTTTTAACAAAAATTGGTCCAAGAGATTGGTCATGTACGAGAAAATTTCCATTGAACCACAACTATCCAGTGTATATACCACCACCAACCTAGGCTATGAGGCCACCATGGTGAAAAAACCAAGCAATAAGATTCTACATTTCTCATCCCAACCTTTCTACTCACATTCTTACCTAACCTTCTCAACACAAAGCATTACAAGAATATGATTCATCCTATGATAGATAAGGAACTCTCTTCCACTAAAACATGCAACATAGGGAATATATTCACTTTATGTACTTCATGGTCCCTTAGATATATTATTCTCTCTAGTTCTCTTTAGTGTGGATAGAAAGAGCTTGATCTATTGTATTCTTTCTAAGAATTTCCTAAAAGAACTATATTTGTCTCTCAAGGATATAAAGAGTATAAAATGGATAGTGAATGATGAATTGGTATCTTCCCTATCCTATATGCTCACCTAAAACCACTATATTTCATCCAAAGTCTACAATTTTCCCCTTCTTGATGTTGATTTTGCTTAATTTCCAAATTGGTATGGGTTGGAAATGGAGAATAAAACATGAAATATGAAGAGAATTAATGTTAGAGTGCTTCCCACAATGTTAGAGTCAATGAAAATGATATCATTGGTGGAAATGATGGACAACATTACCTATAACTAGCAGAATGTAGGACTCTTACACTTCCCATAGAATGAAGATTGTACTCAACCCATGCTCCCATTATTATGTGAAAATACTTTCCCCACCAACCTCTTACATATATTCAAGGATTGGTTGATAAGTCAAAGAAGGTATATGGATTCGTTTAAGGCACATTGTAGAAAAATATGAGTTATGAGAGTGAACTTAGAGATAAAGGATTTATTTTCCCATAGGTCCCCTTTCATACTCAACTATAGTGGAATCATAGTGCCTCTCATTCCTTCATGTGTTTTCTATGGTGGGTTGCATCACCATAGATTAAATGACTTTGAAGGCCTAATTACTATTTAACTATTTGAGTGAAGGTCAATTGAGTTGTGTTAGAGTCTTAGGATTGTGTTTTGTATTTGTAAAATACACCATGTGAAATTCTTACATCAAAGCCATACATTGTCATTGACCTATTGAAATAAGTATTATCAAATAGTTGTTTTATCACCCGGACACATATTTCAGTTTAGACACATTTTCTTTGAGTATTTCATCTTCTATATTGCATTATTTATTTTATATGTAACCTTGTAGGTTAGAAATATTTAAGCAATTTTAAACTATAGTGAACTCCATATCCTCTAGTCATTTCCTTATGCTTCATGGCCTCCCTCCATTCTTATGAGAACTTCAAGCCTTAGCAATTCTCTTGAACCTCTTGTATGGTAGATGATGCACTTGATACATATTGTTAAGATGGATTTTGATTATGCATGGGGTGCTCAAGCATGGGATGATATTTTATTAGGTAGACTTCATACATAATTTTCTTGCACAATGTATTCCAAAGGATAAAACTCCCTTATATAGTGTTTCACTTGAGTTTTACATAGTGTCTTATCTTATGTATTGTGTATGTGTGAGCTAAGAGTTCTCTTGTTTCAAGCCCACCTAGTAGCCTTTCATGTGTACACGGTTATTTCCTCATAGATGTTTAGCTATTATTCAGTCATTTAACCTTTTAATGTCTTTGAAAAATTCAAGTTTGAAGGGCGGTCACCTCCACGATCCAAAACACATTTCCGAAAATATGTAAATCATTTTCTTCTCTTACGTCATGAAATTTTCCTTCATTTCCTTGTATACTTAAATTCAATATCAGAAACAAAAATGACACATAGCATGCATAACACATAATTGTTTATGACTGGGAGTAATAGTAATTTTGCATATTCATAAACAAAAAAATGAGACTTATATTTTAAGAAAAAATGGTCCAAGATATTGCTCATGTACAAGAAAAATTCCATTGAACCACAACCATCTAGTGTAGATACCACCACCAACCTAGGATATGAGGCCACCATGGTGAAAAAACCAAGAAATAAGATTCTATATTTCTCATCCCAACCTTTCTACTCACTTTCTTACCTAACCTTCTCAACACAAAGCATTACAAGAATCTGATTCATCCTACAATAGATATGAAACTCTCTTCCACTACAACATGCAACATAAGGAATGCATTCACTTTATGTACTTCATGGTCCCCTCCATATATTATTCTCTCTATTTCTCTTTAGTGTGTATAGAAAGAGCTTGATCTATTGTATTCTTTCTAATAATTTCCTAAAAGAATTATATTTGTCTCTCAGGGATATAAAGAGTATATAATGGATAGTGAATGATGAATTGTTATCTTCCCTATCCTATATTCTCACCTACAACCACTATATTTCATCCAAAGTCTACACTTTTCCTCTCCTTGATGTTGATTTTGGTTAATTTCCAAAATGGGATGGGTTGGAAATGGAGAATAAAACATGAAATGTGAAGAGAATTAATGTTAGAGTGCTTCCCACAATATTAGAGTTAATGAAAATGATATAATTGGTGGAAATGATGGATGACATTACCTATAACTAGCGGAATGTAGGACTCTTACACTTCCCATGGCATGAAGATTGTACTCAACCCATGCTCCCATTATTATGTGAAAATATTTTCCCCACCAACCTCTTACATAGATTGAATGATTGGTTGATAAGTCAAAGAAGGTATATGGCTTCGTTTAAGGCACATTGTAGAAAAATATGAGATTTGAGAATGACCTTGGAGATAGAGGATTTATTTTCCAATAGGTCCCCTTTCATCTTCAACTCTAGTGGAATCATACTACCTCTCATGCCTTCATGTGTTTTTTATGGTGGGTTGCATCACCATACATTGAATCAATTTGAAGGCCTAATTACTATTTAACTATTAGAGTGAAGGTCAATTGAATTGTGTTAGAGTCTTAGGATTGTTTTTTGTATTTGTAAAATACACTACATGAAACTCTTACATCAAAGCCATACATTGTCATTGGCCTATTGAAATAAGTATTATCAAATATTTGTTGTACCACCCGAGCACATATTTCAGTTTAGACGCATTTTCTTTAAGTATTTCATATTCTATATTGCATTATTTATTTTATATGTAACCTTGTAGGTTAGAAATATTTAAGAAAATTTAAACTATAGTGAACTCCATATCCTCTAGCCATTTCCTTAGGCTTCATGGCCTCCCTCCATTCTTATGAGAACTTCAAGCCTTAGCAATTCTCTTGAACCTCTTTTATGGTAGACGATGCACTAGATACATATGGTTAAGATGGATTTTGATTATGCATGGGGTGCTTAAGTATGGGATGATATTTTATTAGGTAGAATTCATATCTAATCTTCTTGCACAATGTATTCCAAAGTCTAAAACTCCCTTAGATAGTGCTACACTTGAGTTTTACATGGTGTCTTATCTTATGTATTGTGTGTGTGTGAGCTAAGAGTTCTCTTGTTTCAAGCCCACCTAGTAGCCTTCCTTTGCACGTGTACATGGTTATTTCCTCATAGATGTTTAGCTATTATTCAGTCATTTAACCTTTTAATTTCTTTGAAAAATGCAGGTTTGAAGGGCGGTCATGTCCACGAGCCAAAACACATTTCTGAAAAGGTGTAAATCATTTTCTTCTCTTGCATCATGAAATTTTCCTTCATTTCCTTCTATACTTAAATTCAAAATTCAAAACAAATGACGCATAGCATGCATAACACATAATTGTTTTATGACTAGGAGTAATAGTAATTTTTCATATTCATAAACAAAAAAATGAGACTTATCTTTTAACAAAAAATGGTCCAAGAGATTGGTCATGTACAAGAAAATTTCCATTGAACCACAACCATCTAGTGTAGATAACACCACCAACCTAGGCTATGAGGCCACCATGGTGAAAAAACCAAGAAACAAGATTCTATATTTCTCATCCCAACCTTTCTACTCACATTCTTACCTAACCTTCTCAACACAAAGCATTACAAGAATCTGATTCATCATGTGATAGATAAGGAAATATCTTCCACTACAACATGCAACATAAGGAATATATTCACTTTATGTACTTCATGGTCCCTTAGACTTTCCCCACCAACCTCTTACATATAGTCAGGGATTGGTTGATAAGTAAAAGAAGGTATATGGCTTCATTTAAGGCACATTGTAGAAAAATATGAGTTCTGAGAATGACCTTGGAGACAAAGTTCTATTGATAGTTATTAATATGGTAATATTAATATTAAACTTGTAGCCTAAAATAATTTTTAAATTTTTTATATAAATTAATAAAAAATCCCATCCTTGGTCAAATATTTCTCCTAATTGCATATGTATCTCACTTGGTGGCTAAATATCCCCTTTGAAGGATGGATGTAATGGTTTAAGACCCCATTTTATCCCATGATCCCTCAAATATTAATTTAGTTGATATGTCTCTTTTTTCAAGACACCAAGAGCCATCCTTGGTATGAAAAAACTACTATAGGCACCCATATCCCATTTTGAGATCAAAGATCCTTTTTGAGGTCCTATGTGGTGATTTGAGTCCATGTGCATGGACAATATCCTTAAAATATTTATATATGACTTGAGTCCCTTTATTTTCTCTCCTTGTCATGGTTATGACCCCTAGACCTATCCTTGGTGCATGAAACCACCTAACGTCACACATATCCCAATTGGAGGCCAAATATCCCCTTGAAAGAAAATTTGTAGTGGTTCAAGGACCTATGCATGTTTCATGAGCATTAAAAGTTTCATTTATATCTTAAGACCCTTTATTTTCTCACATGACCATGGTCACAGTATCCAAATCCATCCAATGCATCTAAAATTTTCTAATATTTCCCAAATCTCATTCATATGTTAAATATTATAATCCCTAAAATACTAATTTAGATCATACAACCCTTGTTTTCCTTCATTTGTTGCGAAGAATTTGCTATAGAAACAATGAAAGTTTTCGTCACAATGGTCATTGCAAGTGCGACAATAACTTAAATTGTTGCGATGAATTTGATATACAAACAATAAAATTTGTTGTCACGATGGTTGTCTCAATTGCAACGACAACCTAAATTTTTGTGATGTAGTTGCTACATAAACAATAAAATTTGTCGTCGCAATGGCTATCACAAGTGCCACGACAACTTAAATTGTTGTGACATAGTTGCTACATAAACAATGTAAGTTGTCATCGCAATGGTCGTTTCAATTGCAACGAAATGTTGGTTTCACTTAGTTTGCATTTATTGTCGTATTGGCGACGATTTTTCTATGGTCGTCGCTATTGCAAGGGTAATTCAAATTTGTCGTAATTGCCACGTGACATAAAACAAAGCTTTAGAGACTCAATATTCGTCGCAATGTCCATGACATAACGTTACAAGAGTGTTGAAATAGTCATCGCAAAATGAGCCAAATTTTCTAGTGTATATATATATATATGTGTGTGTGTGTGTGTGTTTGTGTGTGTGTGTATGAAGGATGTAAAGATAATCAATATACTAATCCTCTCCATGAAACTATCATGTTTAGTGGCTTTCATTAGTCCATAAGAGGTCTTCCTATTGTTCAAACATCTATGAAGGTCACATGAAATAGGATGGGAACACCTCCTCTATACATGTTCCCTCTCCTACATAGACTCTCTTGCAATGTATGAAGGCCCAAACCCTCATGCAAGATTACTTGAAGGTATTTCCTGGTAGGTTGTTGCTATAAATGTGTTGTGATGCACAAATTTATTGGTCAAGGTAGATATATATCTCTTGTTCTAGATAATTATTTCCTCTATGGGAGGATGTTGGGAAGGGGGGTTAGGGCTCCACTTAGAAGGGAAAGGACTTAGAAATGGTTCATAACTAGCATTTTCTCTGTCCTTCTTGGACCCACGACCAACCACCTCCTAGAATTCACTAATGCCAAAGTAGTTGACATGAATATCTATACAAAAATCTATCCATAATTTCTAAGGAAATACAGAGGGAAATCCCTATTATCGCAAGGAGTATTGTCAAATATCATAAACCACCTATCCATCATGTTGTATAAAAATGGTTGGAAGGTGCACTAGTGCATACAAATTCATATATTTGTGACTGGTGGTTGCAATTTAGTTCCAGAGTCAATAAAAAATTCCACGAGGTCTTGTTTCAAAATGTTGAGGTCTCTAATTTTATTTTTATGTAGACCCACTTTATAATATTTGAATAATAGATGTGATTTAACTAGCATTGGGCATTTGCAATGGAAGATACAATGGTGTTTAGGGACGTGGCTAGTGACACTTGTGAGGGCTCTCTCATATTGTATAAGGGTTCTAAGAGATCTCAACCTTATATCAATTTCAATGTTTGTGTAGTCTATAAGGGTTCTAAGTGATATCAACACTGCATTAGTTTCCATGTTTGTGTTTTCCCATTTTGGTTTGGGGTTTGGTGTGTATTTTGGTTTGGTTTCTCTCCAGGTTTTATGTTAATTAAATGAGTTGTTTTACAAACCTTTACAATTAGATCTTATCAGTTCCCCTTTTCCTTTTTCAACAATAAAGGACCCCAATGGATGTCTTAATTATAACACTATATTTTCCCCAAGAATTACCTAAGTTCAATATTATGTATTTAATATAAGTTAAGAATCACATTTGGAAAAATAATCGATGATCCATAAGCTTTTTCAACATGCATTATTATTAAATATTATGAATTTCCTTGGCCTTGGACAACTCCTCCATGATATCCTCACCCTTGTATTTATTAAGAAGATCATCATGTTTCTTCTTCTCCAAAACCATGCACTCGATCTCTTTATCATCTAGAAGCAGAGAAAAGGAAACCATCTCTCCATCTCTCTGTTGTTGGTTTCCCTTGTCCTAATATCCCATTTCTTCCTCCACATCCTATTATTCTTTGAATAATACTGGATTAATGGAAATGATTTCCCTTCTCTTGAACATAAACATTTCCTACCTCTAGATAGAATTGATCCTTTTCCACTCCCTCAGTGCTCTAACTCGCAACTCCTCCTCCACAGGCCTCTCAACTTTCTCCAATATATCATTCTTATCATCCATGTCACCGTAATAACTTATGTCAATTCACTTGTATATCACATGCATATACCTCCTCTTATTTTTATCGTGGGGATTATCGAATAATTCTTTGATGTCAGGCATACATTTCTATATTTCTTGAAGAAATTCATGGGAATATTAGTTTTAGTGTTAGAAGTCAACATAAGCTAAAGTTTTGGAGAAACATTAGAGGAATAAAGAAGTAGTTTATTTTGATTAGGCTTTGTGGAATTTTGAGTGCTTAATGTGGAGAATATATGACACAAACCCCCTCTCTCTCATCTCTCCTCTGTGGGGTTTCTCAACCTCCTAGTCTAGGATGGTTTAGTCACTTGAGTTAGATCGAATCTACAATTCCCTGCTGGAGCCTAATTAAAATTTCAAAGGTCCCTCTTTCTCCAAAGTGCACATCCCATCCAACCCAGAGACTCCTTCTTGGTCCCTTTGAATAAATTTGATGACAGACGCTAGCTCTCTATGCTAGGCCCCTTACTCCCATATGACCTTGGGCTATGTCCCGGGGATAAACACTGAAAAGCGCTTCAGACTTCATCTTTGGCCTTTTCAACCACTACAAACTCCTAATTCCATGAACTCCAAATCAACAAACACAAATGGGTGTGAGGATCAATGATCCTCGTTACTTCCACAGTCAACGACTATGATCGGCTTCAGACTCTGGCCTTTGGGAGTCTTCCAAACTGCTCTCCTTTTCCCTTTCAGAGAACCACTTCTCTGAAATACATGGATCTCCTCCATGTGTCCTTCTGGCTCTAATGGTTCAGATTAACTTCCCTCTTTGCGACTTCATGAGGATTCCACCTTTCTCTATGAAAGTTTTTTGGGACTCTATCTCCCAGATCTTCTGATATTTAGACACCTGTCTTATCCTTGATGATGGACGTCTCCACTAGGATTCAAGACTTCAGAAAGTGCTTACTCTCATGCACACTTAGCACTTTACTGTCTGAGACTTGGACTGTTCTTGACCTCTTCCACCCCTTGCAGAACTCTGCATGTGACGACGCTAATTCTTTTGATATTGTGCTCAGCTCATATCCTTAAGGTTATCAACCCTTCTATGTGGTTCCAAGGACTTTCTGGTGCCCTCCTTGCAACTCAATTCTCTTCCTCCTAAGCTTGTAATATGATCTTAATTTGTCTCTAACACCCTCCTTATGTTCAGTTAAGCCTTCATACAACTTCCCCACAACACTTATCCAAGTGCTAGCCTGATGCACTCCTTGCACAGGTCTTCCTGTTGGTTCCTGAAATCCCTCAGGTTTACCAAGGAATTTCCTTTATTTTCTCAATGCACAGTTGCAAATATTCTCTCCCTCAGAGTGTTCAATAACTCTAGATTTCCTCGAACTCTCAACACTTCAGAACGTGTTGGTTCTTGTGCACTCTTTCACCTCCTCAATGCCCTCTAGGAAAAGTTGTTAGAGAGTCTTCAATAACATTTTCCTATGCTCACTCCTGTGCAGAATTTCCTCCAAGGTATTCAACAACCTTGAGGTTCTCCCTTGAGTATGTGAATTATTATGGGATTCCCTCCTGGCATGTTCTCTTCTAACTTGAATGGGTTCAGATACACACTCCTTGCGTCAGCTCACAAATTTTCAACACTCTATCGCTCACTCCTTGCACATAGCCAAAATGATGCAGGAGCATTGCTGCACCTTAGTACACACCAGTTGATTATCATGAGTGGTGAACATTCAAGGAAGGGAGAGGCATCTCTCTCTCATATTTCCATTGAGAATATAAGCCTGATCAAGGAATTTAATATTGACAAGATGGAAGAGCCAAGTTGTGCCTTTGAACATGATGGAGATAATGTCGTAATTAAGTGGTTGACGATGGGAGGGATCTACATCCGATTGGGATCATATTTCCATCATTGTAATATGCCTTGGTAGTCAGGTGTTTTTGAATAGTGATTAGACACCACTAGGTTAGTTTGCAGGGAAGCTCATTGATCCCCTCTTGTATAAAAATATTGTATTATTTCTAGTAGAAAAAAAAAAAGGAACAGGAATGAGTAGAGGATGCATAGGATATAGGGAGAGAAACACAGAGACTCAAGACTCAGTTGTAGTGCGGACCCGACCATTTGTAATTTGGAATTCTACCATTAATAGAAAAGGAACATTTTTTTTTTGTTTATCAATTTCTGTGTAACAGATGTGTGGATGTTTTGCCGTGAATTTCATTCTTATGCATTTGAGTTGTATATGTACGTTAAAAATCGTATGCAGAGATGAGATACGATTTTCTATCTGTGAGTGTGTTGGATTAAGTCTGGTTCTCTAGGCTAAGTGCAAGGAGTGCATGATAGAGGGTGGAAACTCTATGAGCCGACGCAAGGAGTGCATGTCTGAACTCAGTGGAGTCAGAAGAGAAGTTGCTAGGAGGTCATACGAGGATAATTCACAGACTCGGGAGGAAATTTCAAGATGGTTAAGTACCTTGGAAAGGAAGATTGTGTAGGAGGAAACACAACGCAGAGTTACTGAATACTTTGTCACACTCTGCCATGAGGGCATAGAGAAAGTACGAGAGCATACGAGAACAACACATTATGAAGTGTTTGAATTATTAATAGAACCCTAGGTTTGTTGAACACTCTAAGGAAGGAAGGATTTGTAAGAGTGCATCGACAAAGGAAAGAAGATGCCTTAAGACCTTCAGGAAAGCTAAGGGAAGAGTTGTCGAAAAGATAATCTGAGCGCAAGGAGTGCATCAAGGATATTGTAAGTTCATATTACAAGATTAGAGGAAGGGATTTAAGATGCTAGGAGTGCAAGAGAAAGTCCACTGAAGGATGCAGAGGAACTGGGAACCTTGGAAGTTTTCAAGCCAAGAAAATTTGCATAAGAGTTTATGAAAAACTATACAAGGAGTGCATAAGAAGTTCAATAACAACTTAAGTCTCAAGGAGGAAAGTGCGCTAAGTGTGAAAAAGGAGGTCGAAGACTTGTGAAGTCTCGAAGACTGGGAAAATTATCCATCGTCGAAGGAGACAGGTGGCAGAAGATCGAGAAATACCGGAGCGAGTGCTCTAGAAGGTTTTCCAAGAGAGAACAAGAATATTCATGAAGTCTTGGAGAGAGGATTTGATCCTAGCCATTGGTGTTGGGAAGGGAATGTAGCAGATATCCACTGAGTTTAGAGGGTGGACCCTTCAGAGAAAATACAACAAGGAGAAAACCCAAAGAGATAGGAACAAATCAGCCTTGTTCATTCATTGAGATAGGACACGTGGTGCCAGTGCTTCGTTGATTCACGAATTGGGAGAGACAAAAATAGGATATGTGAAAAATATCGAAGGACAGAATTCAAAATGATCATGGTCATCGATTGGAAGGAGGGATAAAAACCTTTGATCCTTGCACCATTGAAATTCATGACTCAGAGTTCAGGGATGTGAGATTTGGTTGTCGAGGAAAGAGCTGAATCCTGAAGCCTGAAACATATTTTGATAGATTTTTTCAAGTTCTAGCAGGGAGCCGAAGAGTCAATCCAACTAATATTTCAAACGATCCTAGATTGGGAGGTCAAGAAGACCTGAAGGATAGGATAAGGGGTAGGGGGTCTGTTCTAGAAGTCGTATCAGAGCTACTACATAATTGAATTTTGTAGGAAAGAGAGACAAAGTGTGATACTTTGTTGAGACTATTGCATGGTGTGCAGTAGATGGTAAACAATCAGGTCGACTAGAGGTGAAGAAGGATGGTTGTTGAAGGTCATAAACTTGGTCAAAGGGGAGTCTGCCCACAAAAAATAAAAGTGTAGATGGACAAGGAGATCAGAGAAATACGAGCCAATATGGAGATGCTAGAATTTAAGATGCATTAGGAAGAAAAGGTTCATTGGAGATACGAGTGGCCTTTGAGAAGGATAGCTAAGTGGCATGTTTGAAATTTTTTGGCCCAAAATCAACAACAGGTGTTGAGGAGGTGGCTGAGGCATGCTAAAAACCTCAATGATGAGGGAAATATATCTGGGAGGAATCTCGTAGATTTCCAGGTGGGAAATGTGAAGGGATCAACGGATCTCATAGACTACAAGGAGGGAAAAGGAGACATCCTGAATTCCCAAGTGGACAAAGTAGAAGAGATGAAATCAACTAAGATTTCATGTTAGCAAGGGATGTTGACAAATGGAGATTCACGTGGAACTCCGAGCCTTGTGAATGAAGACGATGAGAAGTTAAATACTTTCACCGTTGAAGAGAAGGATCAGAGGAACGTTATGGTCATTGAAGGAGTCGAGATATTCCTTCCAAACAGCTAAGGAGAGGTTAGCACAACTGTTTCAGATGCAACAAAAGGACATTAAGTTGAGAGTGTCATGAAGGAGGAGGAAGAAATACTGAATTTTGTCCCAACAAAAGGGGAGTACCCAGTTGAGTTACTTACTAAGTGGGAGATGGTGTTAAAGACACTGGAGGATTGGTTAAACAGTCTGGAACCAAAAGGTGGTTACCATGAAATTACCATGCCAGAGGAGACACACCAACACCAGTTGTAGCTAGAGGAATCTTGAATAGAACTAGTCGAAGAAATGACATGGGTCAATCTGTTAGAGGAGGTAGATGAACAATAGTTCAGTAGTGAGAATGGAAGATTGGAGTTTGTAGAAAATCGTCTAGATAGTGTTGCAGAAGGTGAAAGCAACATGGGAGATCTAGATGATACACCCATAGAGAGATATGCAGAGTTGAAGCTGAGGAGACTTCACAAAGAAACCTAGGCGATGAAGCAACTAGAGGAGGTGACAAAGGAGATAAGGGAGTTGATATTGAGGTCAACAGAAGAAGTGATCACCAAGGAGAAGCTAGAAAGAAATGAACCTACACAAGAAACAATGGAGATTCAGTAGCAGTAGAGCAGAGGAGAAGAAGGACAGCTCCAGGAAAACATTTGGGATCTAGGAAGATTTCAGCAAAGATGGGGAGCTCATGAATTTTCGTAGCCATGGATTATGATGGAGGAGAATCACTCCACTTCAACACGTGCCATCTTATTAGCACAAGTGGTGCACATTCAAGGAAGGGAGAGGCTCCATCCTCTTATTTTTCCTTTGAGAACTTATGTGTGATCAAGGCATTTAATATTGACAAGATGGAAGAGCCTAGTTGTGCTTTCGCACAAGCTGGAGATAAGGTCGCCATTAAGTGGTTGACGGTAGGAGGGATCTGCATCTAATTCAGATCATATTTCCATCATTGTAATTTTCCTCGGTAGTCAGGTGTTTTTAAGTGGTGATTAGACACCACTAGATTAGTTTGCAGGGAAGCTCATCGAGCGCCTCTTGTATAAAAATCTTGTATTGTTGCCAGTAGAAAAATAAAAAAAAAAGGAAGAGGAACGAGTAGAGGATGCATCGGAGATAGGGAGAGAAACACAGAGAGATGAGACTCAGTCGCATTCTGGACCCAACCATTTGTAATTTTTCATTCTACCATTAATAGAAAAGGAACATTTTTCTTTTTTTCTGTTTATCAATTTCCGTGTAATGGATGTGTGGACATTTTGTCATGAATGTTATTCTTATGCATTTGAGTTGTAGATGTATGTTAGAAATCATCTGCAGGGATAGAGATATGGTTTTCTATCTATGAGTGTGCTAGATTAAGTCTGGTTCTCTAGGCTAAGTGCAAGGACTACGCGATAGAGGGTGGAGACTCTATGAGCCAATGCACAGAGTGCGTGTCTAAACTCAATGGAGTCAGAAGATAAGTTGTCAGGAGGGCATACCAGGATAATTCACAGACTCGGGAGGAAATTTCAAGGTGTTTAAGTATCTTGGAAAGGAAGACTGTGTAGGAGGAAACACAACGCAGAGTTATTGAACACTCTGTAACACTCTTCTAGGAGGACATAGAGAAAGTATGAGAGCGTACGAGAACAACACATTATGAAGTGTTGGAATTCTTAAGAGAACCCCAGGGTTTTTGAACACTCTGATGAAGGAAGGCTTTGCAAGAGTGCATCGACAAAGGAAAGGAGATGGCATAAGACCTTCAGGAAAGGTAAGGGAGAAGCCATTGAAAATATTAGCCGAGCGCAAGGAGTGTGCCAAGGATATTGTAAGTTCATATTACAATATTAGGAGGAAGGGCATTAATACTCCAGGAGGGAAAGATAAATTCCACTGAAGGATGCAAAGAAACTAGGAACCCTTGAAGTTTTCAAGTCAAGAAAATTCATAGAAGAGTTTGCGCAAAACTCTACAAGGAGTGCAGAAGAATTTCAAGAAGAGGTTATGTCTCGAGGAGGAAAATGTGCAAAGTGTGAAAAAGGTTTTCGAGGACTTGTGAAGTCTCGAAGAGTTTGAAAACTGCCCATCGTCAGAGGAGATATGTGTCATAAGATCGACAAATCTGGGAGCGAGTGCTCCGACAGGTTTGCCAAGAGTGAACAAGGATCTTTGCGTAGTCTTAGAGAGCGAAGTTGATCCTAGTCATTAGTGCTAGGAAGGGCACATGGCAGAGATAAATTAACTTCGAAGGAAGGAACCTTCAGAGAAAATACAAGGAGGAGAACACCTGAAGAGTTGGGAACGAAGGAAACCTAGCTGTCTATTGAGATAGGACATGTGGTGTCAGTGCTTCGTTGATTCGTGAATCATGAGAGATAGAGATAGGATATGTGAAAACTCCTAAAGGCCGAAGTCCGAAATGATTGTGTTCGTCGATTGAAAGGAGGGATGGGGATTGTTGATCCTCGCACCATTGGAATTCGTGATTCAGAGTTCGGTGATGTGAGATTTTGATGTCAGAGAAAGAGCTAAAGCCCGAAGCCCAAAATGCCTTGTGTGGTGGGGCCCCAAGACATAGTCTGAGGTCACATGATAGAAAGGGCTTGCACTCAAGAGAAAGATAGGACTTGTGATATAGTTTTTCGAGTTACAGTAGGGAGCTAAAGAGTAAATCCGACTTAGGTTTCGAAAGATCCTAGACTGAGAGGTCGAGTAGCCCCGAAAGAGAGTAGAAGGGGTAGGGGGTTTGTGCCAGAAGTGGTATCAGAGTTAATACATAGTTGACTTATGTATGCAAGGGAGACAGAGTGTGATACTCTGTTGAGAGTGTTGCATGGTGTACAGAAGATGGTAAACAGTCAGGTGGACTACAGGTGAAGCAGGATGACCACTAAAGGTCATAAACATGGTCAAAGGGGAGTTTTCCCGCAGAAAAGCAAAGCAGATATGGAATGGATCTCAGATAAATCTGATCCAAGATGGATATGCTAGAATTTAAGATGTAATAGGAAGCAAAGGTGCACTGGAGATATGAGTGTCCTTTGAGAAGGATAGCTAAGTGGCCCATTTGAAATTTGTTGGCATGAAATCAACAATAGGTGTTGAGGAGGTGGATGAGGAATGATTAAAAACCTTAGTGATGAGTGAAAGATATCTGGGAGGAATCTCGTATATTTCTAGGTGGGAAATGTGAAGGGATCAGTGGATATCCTAGACTTACAAGAGGGAAGAGGAGACATCCCAAATTGCCAAGTGGGCAAGGGAGAAGAGATGAGCTCAGCTGAGAGTTCATGTCAGCAAGGGATGTTGAAAGATGGAGATTCATGCGGATCTGTGAGCCCTTTGAATGAAGATGATGAGTAGTTAAATACTTCCATCACTAAAGATAAGGATCATAGAAACATTCTGGTCATTTGAGGAGTCGAGAAATTCCTACCAAGCAGTCGAGAAGAGGCTAGCACAGATGTTGCAAATGCAACAGAAGGACAACATGTTGACACTGTCGTGAATGAGGAGGACTAGATACTAAAGTTTGTCCCAACATAAGGGGAGTGCTCAATTGAGTTACTTAATCAGTGGAAGATGGAGTTAAAGGAACTAGAGGATTGGCTAAACAGTCCGGAACCAGAAGGTGGCTACCATGAAATAGCCATGCCAGAAGAGACACACCAACACGAGTTGTAGTTGGAGGAATCTAGAATAGAACCAGTCGAAGAAATGACAGGGGTTAATCTATCAGAGGAAGTAGTTGAAAATTAGTTCATTGGTGATACTACATGATTGGAGTCTGCAGTAGAGTGTCAGTTAGTGTCACAGAAGATGAAAACAACATGGGAGATCCAGATGATACATCCATAGAATGATATGGAGAGTTGCAGCCGAGTAGACTGCACAAAGAAACCCAACCAGTGAAGCAGCTGGAGGAGGTGATACAGGATATTAGGGAGTTGATGTTGAGGTCAACAAAAAAAGTGATCAATAAGGAGAAGCTGGACAAAAAGGAACCTACATGAGAAGCAGGGGAGATGCAGCAGTAGCAGAGCAGAGGAGGAGAAGGATAGCTCCAGCAAAATATTTGGGATCTAGGAGGATTCCAACACAGCTGGGGAGCTCATGAGCAGTAGCTCATGAATTTTCGTAGCTGTGGAGTATGATTAAGGAGCATCGCTCCACATCAGCACACGCCAGCTGATTAAGATGATCGGTTTGCATTCAAGGAAGGGAGAGGTGTCACCCTCTCATTTTTCCTTTGAGAATCTAAGTGTGATAAAGGCCTTTAATATTTCCAAGTTGGAAGAGCCAAGTTGTTCCTTCGCACACGCTGGAGATAAGGTCTCCATTAAGTGGTTGATGGTAGGAGGGATCTACATCCAATTTAGATCATATTTCCATGATTGTAATCTTCCTCTGTATTTAGGCGTTTTTGAATGGTGATTAGACACCATTATATTAGTGTGCAGGGAAGCTCATCGAGCCCCTCTTGTATAAAACTCTTGTATTGTTTCCAGTAGAACTAAACAAAAATATGAATGAGTAGAGGATGCATAAGAGATAGGGAGAGAAACACAGAGAGCTGATACTCAGTTGCAATCATGACCCAACCATCTATAATTTCGAATTCTACCATTAATAGAAAAGGAGCAATTTTTTTTCCTGTTTGTCAATTTCTGTGTAATGGATGTGTGGATGTTTTGTTGTGAATGTCATTATTATGCATTTGAGTTGTAGATGTATGTTAGAAATCGTCTGTGGGAATAGAGATACAATTTTCTATCTGTGAGTGTGTTGTATTAAGTCTGGTTCTGTAGGCTAAGTGCAAGGATTGCACGATAAAGGGTGGAAACTCAGAGGGTGCAATCATATTTATTTTAGTTTGATTTAATTTCTAAAAAAAATAGGAACATATAGAGTCATGAAGTTTGTATTTAATTTATGTTGGCAACTAGAGGAAGGGGAGGCAACCAGAGAGCCTTTTAGGGTGGGAATGTGATCCAAACTTTTTAATAAAATATTTGACAGAAGCAAAGAGATTCTAAACCTCGTTATGTTAAATTGTGTCTTCTTCCTATGTTATTGTTTCTCATGTTCACATTGATACTTGTATTCCTTCTATTCAGTTATTCATCTTGTAGTAGCTACAATTCAATGAAACTTTTGTTGTAGCTAGTTAAAAGCATTCCTTCAAAGTGCAGTTTTTCCTTTGTTTTGCTGTGAGCAAAACAAGACCTGCATCTTAATTGTTGTTCCTAAATTACAAGCTTTATTTGTTCATATTTTTTCCTCTGTTTTTCTATGATTAAAACAAGACCTATGTTCAGATATTTTTATCCAATGTTATTCTTCTAATTGGGCACGGAGTTAGATTTATGATCCATGTATACTTGACTACCTTATCAGTTTTTGTTTAGCTACATATTCTATCCATCCTCATATTTTAAACGGATTTATAAGACGAGAGCATGCCTCTTTATTTATAATTTGTAATGGTTGAAAGGCTTATTCAAACCTAGATCCAGAAGCATCAAATAGATGATCAATCAACCCATTATTATTTTCTTCAAAATGTGCTAAGGCTTAGGTCTATTACATCCTAGAGTCAACTCTTGCAACAACAGGTACAAGAAATTAAATTGGAAAAATGTTATGAAGTAGGAACATCATAATATCCTTCACTCCTATGAACACTGTTAGAATCTTGGTAAACTCGATAAAGGACTCATTAGATCTTAAGCAGTGGAAAGGTGTCTATGAAATCCCATGTTACCATCATAAATTGTATATTAGTGAAATTGGACACTCACTATAGGTGGAATTAAAAACACATGAAATAGGAAATTCTAGAGATTAAACCTCTAAATCAACTTTGAGAGGGCACTCTCGAAAAATTAAATGGAGGCCACAATTATACCCAAGAATATAAGAATTGCAAAAAAATTGAAGTGCATACTTGCTTGAGAAAGATCAAATTAGCATTCATTTTACAACACATGCACATTCAAACTAAACACATCTACAACATGGAATGGAAAAATATCACTCTCAGGAGGCTACTGCTACTACTGCTGTAACAACCCTAGATGAATACATACTTAGGGATTACTAAGTAAAATTTATTAGATAATTAATTGTCCTAATATGGTTTTAATTAAACAATGATTAGTATTAATAATATTAATTGATTATTTATTTATTAATTAATTGTTTTTAACTTTTGATTAATTAATTAATTAATTAATTAATTAT
>ML779036.1:97140-118979 GCA_009831015.1 Picea engelmannii
CAAGAAGATGTTTCTATTAGCTACATAGAATTTACAGGATGCGTTCAATACAAATAGGTGTATACATAGACTGCAAATAAAGGGTTTCTAAGTATCATTCTATTCTTTCGAGATATGAGGGTTAATATATATATAAAAAAAAAATTATAGAGTAGAATCATAAATATTTTTCAAAACAACATCAAGAAAAATTCACAAACAATAAACTGTTCACGACAAGTAGAAAATCAGGAAGGGACAAACATTATGGAGATATATCCATATTAAAAGAAACTTGTAATCAAGAAATTTTATATATGTTAAACTTAGGGGTTCTGTTTATCAAGAATCCCTGGGATTAAAACCCAAATTGTCCAGGTACATGAAAGAATCATCAAAAAGTGGTTTAAGAAATTTTATTTGTAATCGGTGTAACCTTTAACCATTCTTGAGGTCGAGACAATCCATACCATATTGCTAAGTTAAAATACATAAACAAAGTTAATTAAAACCATGGTATCTTAACTACTCCCAACGATGTCTATCCCCATTTTTGTTTGTTGTTCGTTGGTTTTCTCATGAACATGACTACGGTGCACTAATCTATTAAATAACTTTTTGAATTGTTTAAAAGGGTTTCTAATGCAAAATATGGAAGGCCAATTTAAGCGCTTAGAAATCAAGTGAAATGGACTCCTTAAGAAGAAGTAATCAATCAACTTTAGTAACACCCTGGCCAAACATAAGCTATATATTACTGTAAACTCTGATAATAAATGGCGGAAAATAAAATCAATTATGACAAAATCCTAGACCGAGGCCATAATCTTCAAAAAAAAATCGTTCAGGCAAATTCTCTCCTACAGACAAATTTAGTCTCTTGGATGTTTAAATACCTAAAAAAAAAAAAATTATTAATAACAATATAGCTGAAAAACTAAAAGCATGACACACAAAAGAAAATGGACTGGGAATAAAAAAAAACTAGAATTTAAATTCAGGAATCCTGCGAATGAAGGGATTGAACTCATCCGAACCCTGGGTTGGCAAAGAAGCCCCATCCATTCCTTCCATTTCATGATCCACTTGAGGAGACAGAAACCCTATCAGCAGATTCAAGACATAAATCCCTAATCCGTAAGACACGATGTAAAATACCTGCGCATAATAAACCCGCAAAATATATATAGTCATTGCAGCAAGAGATCCAAGCCATCTCCCAACAGGATGCGGCGTTGATTTGTCCAGGTAATATTGAAATCTCCGAGAGAAATCGTTCCTCCATCTGGCCAGGCCAACAGGAGATTTTCCATCAACTATAACCCCCTCCATAGCACTCAGGGTTCTATGGTTTTCTAGCCACTGTCTCTCACATGCATGAAACAATAACAGGTCTGAGGGGTTTGACAGTTAATTTCCTTGTGATATTATCAATTTCGTAGAAATTTTCGGGGTTTCGACTGTCCAAACCAGCTTTGAAGTTTGAATAACTATGTCGAGATTGAGATCTTCGTATATGGCCTGTTCCAGATCTAGTAGTACCCATATTGAGCTCCCAGAACGTCGATAGCTGAGGTTTTGGTATCAGACCTATCCCTAGCTAAATCGACCTGTCCCTAGCTTACCATTCTTGAAAAGTATTTGAAACAATTCGAGTTTCTTAACATATTTCGTTGTCTCTCTGTTCTCTCTCCTAATTTAACAGAAGAATGAGACGTCGTTGCCTCGCATGTAATTGAACTGTAATTCACCTGCGCATTGTGGTAGGCACCATGCCTGTATAGATATAGGCACTACGCCTGCAAGCTTGTGGTTCTTTATATAGAAAGTATAACTCAAAACTGTGGCTCCTTTAAAATTTTAACAGATTCCCGAGACATGGCTGAGGTGCCTGAGGTTAAATCATGCATTGAATCAGGAGCTGATCGACTTGATCGCTAACAACCAAGCCAACACCAACGCCAAGAGAAGAGGAAGAGGCGAGAGGCCATGGAGGAGAGAGGTGGCACTGATGGAGTGTTAGGTTTGAAGGACGCGTAGGGTTTGAGGAGAGACACGCGTAAGGTTATTTTGGAGGAAGCGGGCACGTGGGCTTCATGCATGCCCGATTTGACTTCTTTTAATATTTTTATTTATTTATTTATTTTATTTTAATTTTTAATTTTTAATTTTTTTTATTTTTATTATTACGTATTTAAATTAACTTTTTAAATTTAATTACTTATAAATCGTAAATTTAATAACCTTTATTAAATTTAAATTTCATGGTTTAAATAGTAATTTTTTTTTATATATAATTAATAAAAGAAAAATATATATATATATAATTTAATAATTTAATAAGCTAGTGTAAGTTTTAATTTAAATAATTTAATATTATAAGAAAAAAAGAAAAGTTGGATAAGGCTAAGAGAAATTTATGGAGTGCACGAGGATCGAACCTCGGACCTCCCCACCATGCAAATCTTTGACAATGGCCGCCCTACCAACGCGCCATGCGTTGTTTCTTTTACAAATAATTTCACATTTAAATACTTTAATTTTCATACCCAAGACCACATGCCAAGCTATCAAGCGTATTTTAGAGCCATACAGGTCACATGCCAAGCTATCAAGCGCCAAAGACATAAATGGAGGAGCCCACAAAGGGATGTATGTGCTCAACGCAGCGTCTTAAGAAGAACACTAACGCTGAAAGGTACATAGCGTTGGTGAACGTCGAAACGTGGCTGGCAGTTGTGGACAATTATTTAGATGCCATGGTCTAATCCTATTTAATCATTAAACGTGGTAATTATATAAACTTACAACAATTTTTTTTTTATGTGATTAGGTAAATGTTAAAAAAAAAAAAGTAAACATGTTAACGGATGTTGTGATAAATGCAAGAAAGTTATGAACGATAAATGTGACCCATTGATTTTGGAGGACGACTAAGAATATGCCAGCATCTTCAATGCGTAGCCATCAGATAAGGGTTTAAGGATAAGTAAGATTAAAAGATCGTTAATTATGCCCAATATCAATAGGTGTACGCCTTTCGGCATAAATTAATAAACATAAGGTCGGAAGTTATTTTTAATCAAGTTGTAGACGTAAATTAAAAGGGCTCAGACTAGGACAAGTGGGAAGGAGGCAGCATATGCACTAGTAGAGTAAGCATAGGGAGTGGTGAGTAAGGCACAGAGCTAGCGTAGCTATAGGGTAAAGGAACCAATAGTTATTTTCATAGGGGCGAAGAGACTAAGATTAGATGCTTAAACCTAACCCTAACCTAGCCAATCCCCTAATGGAGTAATGTTTGTTTACAGACAAGTAAAGAAAACTTACGCCTAACCCTGTTTCTAGTTTGAGTAGCACCAATTTGAAACATCGTGGAACTCACCCTGACAACTTTGGTTGATGCAGGTCAAGCATACAGGATGGCCAAGACTCGAGGGAGTCAAAGCAGGGGAGCGTCGTTGAAGGCACCACCAACACCGCCAGTGCCACCACCACCATCGCCCGAACTAGCCCTCATACTGCACTCATTCGAATCCATCAACGAGACTTTAAAGGGGAGACAACTGGCAGGGACTGAAGTGGAACCCCCATCATCTGGAATGGGTAATCCAGAAGCATCAAGGGATTCAGGGGGAGGACCTCCACTTGAAGACATCACGCGGGAATTGTAGAATATCAAACTTTCGAAGTTTGCCGGGGGTCGCACCAGTGAACGCGCGGAAGCATGGTTGGAAGGCATGACAAGGTGTTTTTCCTTAAGGGACTATGTGTCCAATTCAAAGGAAAAGATCACCATTTTTCAGTTAAGAGACAACGCTTTGAACAGGTGGGGCAACCTGGAAAGGCAACTGCACCTTACCCTAGACAAAGTATCTTGGGAACTTTTCGAGGAGAGGTTCCGAAGGAAATATCTACCAGCGCACTATGAGGAACAATAGGTAGGGGCATTTCATGCCTTGGTACAGGGAAACAAAAATGTAGAAGAATATGAGATCAAGTTTATGGAACTGGTCAAATATGTATCGTGTATGGATAACGACCAACGACAGGAAAAGCGCTTCGTCTATGGATTGAAACCTAGGATAAGAACTATGGTGTAGATGTGGAAACCATATTCAGTGGTGGAGGTGGTGAAAAATGCGTGTTACGCGGAAGAACACATGAACTTCACCGGGGGTACAAGACCGACATTTCCGCATCGCCCAGGGTTCGTAGGAAAGGAACCGAGGACATTTCCTAGGGGAGGGGGCTCAAGGCCACCACCATATGGTAACAGAGTAGCGCCAAGGACAGTAGCCGCAAGGATTTCAATGGCAGCAAGTGCAACATATCGATCATCACCAACGGTGCAGAGAGGTCCACGACCATCTCAGGGAACATCTAGTAAGGGGAGGGGTTCCAAGGGAAGGAACTCATTTCAAAGACAGACACATAACAATGCACAGGTTCAATATGGTGTTACCTGTTGGGGGTGCGGGGGACCCCATTACCAGTGTGACTGCCCAGAGTTACAATCAGGGTTCGTGCATAGAGAACGAAAGGTGCCGATGGGGAGAGCAAGTAACAACCACCATATTTACACAGTAGTTAATAACCGCCAAGCTGAACATCAATCCACGGTGGTGGAGTCATCAGGTATGCTAAATCATATCAATGTTAAGATTTTTTTTTATTCTGGTGCGACAGATAGTTTCATTTCACCATCTGCATTAGAAAAGAGTGGGTTGGCAGCCTACGAGAACAATGACTTTAAACAAGTCGAGATGGATTCGGGGGAAAAACAAGCAGTAGGACCTAGTGTTGATAATTGTATAGTAGACCTGGGAGTGTGTACTACCAGGTTAAAGGTATACGTCACTACTCTTGGGGCGTATGACCTAATCATTGAAATGGATTGGTTAGCAACTCATTGAGATTTTGTAGATTGTTTCGCAAAGAGGGTGCTTTGTGTCGATGATGAAGGAAGACCAGTAGAGATCCAGGGTGTACAGAGAAAAGTGTCGTTACGCTTTATATCAACTATGAAGGTTAAGTGATGCTTGAGGCAAGGGTCTCGACTTTATGTAGTGGAAGAAGTGAATGAAAAGAAGGGACCCTCATTGGATCAGTATCCGGTATTTTCAGAATTTCAAGATGTTTTCCCGAACGAGTTACCAGGGTTACCTCTTGAGAGGGAGCTTGATTTTACCATTGAGATAAAACCTGGTGCAGAACCAACTTCCAAGACTCCATATCGGATGACAGTTCTAGAACTTTGTGAGTTGCAAATGAAGTTGAAGGAGTTACTGGACTTAGGGCTAATAAGGCCTAGTGTCTCACCTTGGGGCGCACCAGTAACTTTTGTAAAGAAGAAGGATGGATCCTTACGACTGTGTATAGAATATAGGGACTTGATCCATGATACAATGAATAATAGGTACATGATGCCATGAATATATGACCTCTTCGACCAGATGAAAGGAGCAGTGGTATTCTCAAAGATTGATTTGCAATCAAGGTATCATCAGTTAAGGATTAAGGAAGGTGATATCCCAAAAACTGCCTTCCGAACTTGGTTTGGACATTACAAGTTTGTTGTATTACCTTTCGGATTGACCAATGCGCCAGCAGTATTCATGAGCCTCATGAACGCCGTATTCCGGAAGTACTTAGACCGTTTTGTACAAGTCTTTTTAGATGACATCCTCATCTATTCCAAAAATGAAAGAGAACACGAGGAACACTTGCGAATAGTGTTGTCCTGCCTCAGAGAGAAAAAATTGTATGGGAAGTTGTCGAAGTGTTCCTTCTTCCAGAAAGAGATCCACTATTTAGGTCATATCATTTCCGGCAAAGGAATCTCTATGGACCCAGAAAAGGTAAAGGCCATTATGGAGTGGCCAGTGCTGAAAAATGCCCATGAGGTGAGAAGCTTCATGGGACTAGCAGGTTATTACCGGATATTTGTAGAAGGATTCTCAAAAATAGCAAAACCCATCACCACTTTGTAACGCAAGGGGGTCAGGTATGAATGGACAAAAGAATGTGATAGTGCATTCATTGAGCTTAAGAGGTTGCTAACTAGTGCGCCAATTCTACGAGTGTCGGATATGGAAAAGGACTTCACGGTCTGCACAGATGCCTCAAAGAAATGGTTGGGGGCCATGCTAATGCAGGATGGAGGAGTGATAGCTTATGTGTCAAGGAAGTTAAAGAAGAACGAAGAGTTATACGTGACTCATGATTTAGAGTTGGTAGCTGTAATGCTAGCTTTGAAACTTTGGAAGCACTATCTTGTTGGGCGAAACTTTGAGCTCAAAACGGACCATCAAAGTTTAAAACATCTCTTCACTCAAAGAGATCTGAATGCCAGGCAAAGACGATGGAGTGATTTTATTAGTGAGTACGATTTTGGTATTTCGTACATCAAGGGAAAGGAAAATGTGATCGCATATGCCTTGAGTAGGAGACCACGTATCTTCTCCTTGGTAACCTTAAAGGTCAATCTGAGGGAACATGTGTTGACACAAATCCCAGTAGACAGTTGGTATTTAAAGGTTACTTCAAACCTCCAGAGCGGGAGGCAGTTAGACCCAAAGTATGAAGGATATAATGTGGAAACAGACGGATTGTTAAGATATCGAGGAAGGATGTACATCCCTGAGAATGGGGATATTCGAAGCATCATACTGAAGGAAGCCCATAGATCACTTTATTGTGCGCATCCAGAAGTGAAGAATATGTACGTAGATATGAAGAAGCTCTTCTTTTGGGTAGGCATGAAGCACGATGTAGTCCATTTCGTCGCCAAATTTCTAGAATGTCAACAAGTGAAAGCCGACCACCATCACCCAGCAGGCCTCCTACAACCACATGATGTCCCTATGTCCAAGTGGGAAGTAATCTCTATGGATTTTGTTGTGGGGTTACCACTCACATCCCATAAACACAATGTCATTCTTGTGATAGTGGATAAGATAACCAAGAGTGCTCATTTCATTCTGGTTAGAGACACTTACAATGTCACTGATGTGACACGTGCGTTTGTAAGCGAGGTTATCCGTTTGCACGGGATACCTTAGAAGATCATCTCAGATAGGGACTCCAGATTCACTTCTAGGTTCTGGAAAAATTTACAGTCAGCGTTGGGGACTCAGTTGAACTTAATCACAACTTATCATCCTGAAATAGATGGGCAAACTAAGAGAGTAAATCAAGTCATGGAAGACATGCTTAGGATGTATGTAATGGATAATCAAACCTAGTGGGAGAAGTACCTACCTTTAGTAGAGTTTGCCTACAATAACAGTTATCATAGTTCTATTGGAATGCCACCCTACGAAGCTTTTTATGGGAGGCCATGCAGAATGCCATTGAGTTGGGATAGACTAGAAGACCAAGTAACAGTTGGGCCAGAATTCATTCAAGAAATGGAGGAACAGGTGATTCAAATTAGGCAGAGACTAAACGAAGCACAAGATAGGCAAAAAAGCTATGCAGATGCACACAGGACTGACCGAAGTTGTGAAGTGGGAGACCAAGTTTTCATTCATATCAAGCCTAATAAGAGTACCATACGGTTCGGGAAGGGGACAAAGTTGTCACCTCGGTTTATAGGACCATTCACAATCCAAGAGAAAATTGGGCCCATTGCCTATCGTCTCGTACTGCCACCCCACTTGCATAAAACTCATAATGTATTTCATGTATCTGTTTTATGTCATTATGTTGATGATGAATCACATAAACTAAATTGGAAGGAATTGCAGGTATCGGACGTGGGAACCCTCACGGTAGAGCCATTACGCATATTGGACCGTAGAGTCCGACAAGTCACGAACCGTATAGTAGACCAAGTTAAGGTGCAATGGGACAAGTATAGTCTAGGATCTTCTACTTGGGAAGATGTCGAGACACTACAGCGAGACTATCCCTCACTATTTTGACCACCTTGAGAACATGTTTCTCGAAGGTGGGGTGTATGTAACACCACCTTTTGACTTAGACAACCAGGATTACCTGAGGACTATATACTTTATTTTCTAGTCACAGAAAAACTATTAAGTGATACACTTAAACTTTAAAAATTATGAACTTTTATGAATGTTTAAATGTTATTGATGATGATGTATGTAGTGCGATCTATTATGTGAATATGAACTTTTTTGAATGTTTAAATGTTATTTGATGATGATGTATATGATGCGATCTACTACGTTCATGTAAATTTTATGAATGTTTAAATGTTATTGATGATGATGTATATGATGTGACACATTGTGAGAATGAAGAAATTAATGAATGTTTAAATGCTATTAGGATGACGTTGGATATGATGCAATCTATTTGGGTAAATGATAATCTCGTGAATTGGTGTCGAAATTGAATTATGGGATATTATGAGATCTATTTATAATTGGAAAACTTTGATGTTAACTTATCGGTACATGGATACCAAATTGAAATGATGCTAGTATGCAATTACATGATGATAATGCATAGAAATGTATGAATTTGTGTTATAGAATAATCTGCAGGTTATGGGCTATGAAATAGCCAAGGGATAATGATGATGAAAGTGGATATCAGGACCACTAACCAAGAAAAATTATGGTATGAATATTGTATGTGGAATTTATATTGGTTTGAATGCATTGCTATGATATGTGGACTAGTGCATGATTTCAGGTGACGACACTACCCAAAATCGAATAAACGATGACAAAACCTCCAACAACATGGTGCCACTATATATTCCATTGTAGGGTGTGGACCCTAGTCCTGTTAGGAGAGGTGGAGGCATTTCCCACCGTGTATCCTCCATTGTAGGGTGTGGACCCTAGTTATGATTAGGAGGGGTGGAGGCATTTCCCACCGTGTATCCTCTGAAACCTGAAGTCATGGGAGAACCGTGCTAGTTTACGCTCCCCAAGACGTGTGATGATGACTGTCAGTTGCCTGCTAGGGAAGCTTGGTCGAGATAGCGACACTTCCACTTACGGGTTCTATTTGGAGTTAGGTCAATATAGTTGACACTCCAAGATAGTCTAGCAGAGGAAGGATAGGAATGGAGATGGAAGTAGGTTAGGGAGGAAGGATGAGTAGTAATAGTTGAGAAAGTATGGAGATATGTCTTGTGGTGGAAGTTAATGTGTTTCCTTCAAAAAAAAAAAAATGAATATTCATTATTATGTAACTAAACCAAAGTTTTTTAAAATAAAATTGTTGAACCAAATAATAGTAATTAAGGGATTTCTCAACAATTGATTGGTTTGTTGTCTTTTATAAAAGACTAGTCTTGTTGACTGGATTTGATGCGTACATAAAATACTAAAGGATGACAGTTTGATTATTAGTACATGCACGAGAATTGTATGTACTAGCTACACATGCAATTCTTGTACTTATACACTAGTATGTATGAGTTTTCTTGACTTTTTTACTAATAATGTCACTTACTTGTTATGAATGTGTGAACCATGTTTCTTTTCCTTTGTACCACGAGATACCTTAACTTTGGGACAAAGTTTCCTCAAGGGTGGGTGTATGTAACAACCCTAGATGAATACATGCTTAGGGATTATTAAGTAAAATTTATTAGATAATTAATTGTCCTAATATGGTTTTAATTAAACAATGATTAGTATTAATAATATTAATTGATTATTTATTTATTAATTAATTGTTTTTAACTTTTGATTAATTAATTAATTAATTAAATAATTATTACATATCACACTCAATGATATTGGTAATAATTTAAGGGGGAGCTTAATAATTTTAAATTTTTTAATTAAAATGTTTTACGTATGCGGGAGAGGATAAGACATTAAAGAAAGGGATAAGATATTAATGAAGGGGGGATAAGACATTAAAGAATGGGATAATATATTAAAGGGGGAGATAAGGAGGTAATAAATGAGTTAGGTAGGGAGTAAATGAAGGGGGGAGGTCGGGGAAGGAGGAATAAGGAAGGGAAGGAGTTTGACCGGAGGGGTATTCTACGGAGGTTGGGGGAGGAATTTTGGAGAGCTCTGGGATTTTCAGAGAGGGAGGTGAAATTTTGATAGTGGGATTGATACAGTGCACCGGAGTTGTTGGGGGTTTTGGGCACGGGACCAGGATATCCGTTGATATCCTGGAGCTAGGGAGTTACCTAGTTGGCAGGGAGGAACGGATTTGGGCAGTGTTCATAAGAGATCAAGGAGGCAAGCTACAGACAAAAGGAGGGATAATAGAATCAGGTTTAGGTACTTATTTAAATTTATGCACTGTTTTTCATTATGATTAATTAATTTTATTATTAATGATATATTTGATTGTGAATGTGCTAAATGAAGGTAACTTTTAAATTTTACTGCTATGTTATAAATAAATGGTTGTTTATTTGATACGACTCTTACAACTACATCAATGGTGGAAACTGACACCGAACCATCTATCAAAAACGAGGGTATACAATCTATGTTTTTCCACTACAAACATCATATAAATAGATATGCAAAAAAAAAAACCAATAAACNATATATATATTCTATGAAGGGACTAAAGATTATTAAGATACTAATATCCTCAATGAAACTATCATGTCTAGTGGCTTCTATTGACCCATAACATGTCTTCCCATACCTCAAACATCTGTTAGGGTCACATGAACTAGGATGGGAACAACTATTCTATACATTTTCCTCCCTTGGTTGACCTCTCCTTGTTTGAAGGTCCAACCCCTCCCACAACATCACCTGAAGTTTTTTCCCCGGGGCTTAATTCTATAAATGTGTTTTGATGCACAAAGTTATCGGTCAAAGTGTAGATGTATGCCTTGATGTAGCTTTAATGCTTGCCTCTATGGGAGGATGTTGGGAAGGAGGGTTAGGCATCCGGTTAGAAGGATAAGGACCTAGCAATGGCTCAAACCTAACATTTTCTCTCTCGTGCTTGGACTCACGATCCACCACATCATGGAATTCACAAATGTCAATGTAGTTGACATGGAGACCTATATAAAAATCTCTCCATAATTTTCTAAGGAAATACAGAGGGAGATCCCTACTATTGTAAGGAGGATTGTCGAATACCATAAGCCACCTATCTATCAAGTTGTTTAAAAATGGTTGGAAGGTGTACCAACCCATACAAATGCATCTCTTTATGACTGGTGGTTGTAATTCATTTTTGGGGTCCATAAACAATGTCATGGGGTCTTGTTTTGAAATGTTGAGGTTTCTAATTTGGTAGATATGTAGACCCACTTTATAATATTCTAATAAAAATGTGAGTTAGTTGTCTTTGGGCATTTGCAATGGAAGATACAATGGTGTTTAGGGAAGTGGCTAGTGACACTTGTGAGGGTTCTCTCGTATTGTATAAGGGTTCTAAGACATCTTAACCCTGCATCAATTTCCATTTCCATGTTTATGTTTTCCCTTTTTGGATTGGTGTTTGGTGTGTCTCTATGGTTTGAGTTCTCTAAAAAAATCCATACTAATTAAGTGATTTGCAATTTAATAAGAAAACATTAAATTTAATTAATTTTTTTATCATTTAAATAAGTTATGAAATAAAAAAAAATCAAATTCCATCCAAATACTTACCTCTAATTAATTAATTGAAGAACATGTCACTAATTTCTCAAGCTCTTCTCAATTTGCTCAATTTCTCTCAAAACTCAAATAACGCCAACTTGTGCATGCTTGGCATCCTTTGTGGGGGTTCACGGAAGGTCAAAAGTGGCAAATAGGAGCGTTAGTGTGCACCCCATTTCCATTATTTTTCATTTCCGTGCAAGCACTCAAAGGACCATTAACTATGTATTAAAATTGGTGTGTCGATCCATGTCAAGTTAAAATGATGAGAGAGGTTAGAGTTTGACAAATACTCATTATTTTGGTAAGTATTTAAGGTGAAAGGCTTATATTTATTGGAAATGGACATATTTAATCATTTTTTAATTATAAATTTTAATCATATGATTATCAATTAAAGATATTGCTATATTATTAAGATGAATTCACTAAGTATTAATACAGTGTACTTAGTCGTAATACAGTAGGCAGCATGAATTTTGGCAACCCAAATGAAAAAACAATAAAAAAGGTATTGCACTATTGTGTCAATTAGTATTACTGCCTTGGGAATTTTACTAGCAGAATTTCTTTGATTTTCATAAAACAAATGCTTTCATTAGATAAATTAGTTTTGTAGATTTTCTTATTTTAACAAACTTATATATCTTTCAATATTCTAATTGTTTTCTTTTTCTTTAAATATTTTTAGTTCTTTTCTTCTTCACATATTTTAACAAACTTGTATATCTTTTCTTAATTTTTTCTTCTAATTAGCCATATGATGATTCTTCTCTTCTTTTTCAAATATTTTAACAGATTTGTATATCTTTACATTTCTTCTACAAATGATCTATATGAGTAAAAGAAATAAACAACAATTAAGAATAACTTGGCATTGGACCGACCAATTTAAAGAAAACCCTAATTGACACTAGGCTATCAAAATTTCCGGTTCAGTGACTCACCAAATGAGGTAGTAAATAATTTGATCAGTTTAAGTTAAATTTACTAATGATTAAAGGTTATCTCTTGACATGTTAGATATGCCATGAAGATCGTTTACCTGGGTAAAATTCAGAAATAATAAGTATTCAGCCACTAAGTACATTACATACAATTTTTAGGTATTGTTTTCACATTAAGCTAGCAAGGAAAGGAGAATATGAAAGGGTTGCAATTATGGTTTCTACTATTAGTACGTGTAGGTGTATGGTAAATATGGTAAACTATGGTAGAAATGTAAATCTATAGAAAATGTTAATATTAAAGTAAATTTATAATTTCAAGTAAGTTTACTAAAGGACACCCTCAAAGTTATAAACATGAGATTTCATTCATTGATTTGGAAGGATGACCAAAAATATGCCAGCATCTTACATACTATTAGAATTTATGGTTAAAAAAAAATTAAATATACCCATTTCCAATAGATGTAAGCCTTTAAAAATAATAACTTAAATGTGTTTATGGTGGGCTGATCCATGGTACTGGTCAAGTAATATGACTCGACCTGAATTTTATAGGACAACTCTTCTTGAAATTAGCCATGACTGAAAGACAATAAGCAGTAGTCGAGAGTCGCTCAGCATTGTATCATCAACCAATTCTTATCCCTCCAATCATTATCATTTATTCCTTCCAACTCGGATTTTCCAACCCATTTCCAAGATCTTTCAAAACCCTACAACCTTAGTCGGCCTACACGTATGGAATAGGAATTCAAAATGTTTTACCTTTCAAACAAAATTAAATAACTTCATTGTGTTTATGGTGAACTGAACCATAGTACTGTTGAGGAATCGCTATCAGTAATATGACTTGACCTTAGTTGCTCTTCTTCAGTGGCTTGGCATTGGATCTCCAACCAATTAAGCAGCACTCGAGAGTGGTTTGGCATTGGATTTCCAACCAATCTCTGCCCGTCCAACACTTATCGTCTAATCCTCCGGAGTCAGATTTTCGCCTACCCATTTCTGCCTGTCCAACCCTTATCGTCTAATCCTCCCAAGTCAGATTTTCTCCTACCAACCCTTATCTTCTAATCCTCCCGAGTCAGATTTCGTCCTACCCATTTCTGCCCGTCCAACCCTTATCGTCTAATCCTCCCGAGTCAGATTTTCTCCTACCCATTTCCAAGATCGTTCAAAACCTTAATTTTTCAAAAATCTAAAACCTTAGGTGAACTTACCCAAAATATTCCCTACAGTATTTTTGTCTTGCGAGAGCTTGATCAGGCCTGGTAGCCCTGGAAAAATCTAGAGTCTGCGGGTAGGACCGGCGTACAAGTCTCAATCGCAGTAGTAAGTTAATATGATCTAAGAAAGATCTGTGGAGAACTACTGGAATACCGATTAATCCAGTGACAGTGATTGTAAATCCAACTCGTCTTCTGAAGGTGTCTTTGAATGAATTGAAGCAGAATTGGAAGCCATTGTAATTAATTTGAACTAGGCGGCCTACACGGATGGATCAAGATTTCAAAATGTTATAGCTTTCAAACAAAAACAAAAGACTTCAATGTGTTTATGGTGTACTGGTCACGAATCGTTATGAGTAACATGAATCGACGTCAGTTTCACAGGACAATTATTCTTGAATTTAGCCGTATAAGTGAAAGAAAATAAGTAGTAGTTGATAGTCGATTGGCATTGGATACCAACCAAAATAAAATAAGTAGCGGTTGAGAGTCGTTTGCCATTGGATCCCAAGCAATTTTTCTAATCCTCTCAACTCCTCCGAGTTCATATTATTTTTCAAAACTTTAGTTTTTGAAAACCCTAAAAGTTATTGGATTATATAAATTTAGTTACTCAAATATTAGATTTCAAGCAAAATCAAAAGGAAAAAATCAACTAAAACTACCAAAAAGTAGAATACTCAAACTACTCTAAAACAAATAATTTCATTGTGTTGATGGTATGTTCTGATAAATTGTGAAGCAATAAATGCAGAGAGGAAGAATAGAACAGAAAACAATATATTAGAATGTAAGAAGAAGAGTACAAAATGAGTACATGAAGAAGTTCTCTAGAAAGGGGAAATAGCTGAGCTAAATAGGCTCAAGAAAAACAAGAACAGAAAGTACAGTCAGCCTGTTGAGGTTACATTATATTTAACACTCCTTCTTAAACTCAAAAGTTACAAACATTATATGCCTAAGTGTTGTGTCTGAAAATCAAAAAAATGAGTGTCAATGTGTTTGTTTTTCTTGTGAAACATATGATTTTTGGATAGCGCAATTGCTGAAGTATTGTCACAGAAAATAGGAGTTGGATCATTTTCTGTATGTGACATATCTTTCAATATTCTTAGATATTGATACAATTGGCTGCTTCTTTGATGCCCATGAGATGAGGTTCATGCCCAGGTGAAAAACATGTTCAGATGTGCTTTTCATGTCATCTAGGCTCCCTGCAAAATCACTGTCTGTGTAACCAAAAAGTTGATTACTATCAGATTTAGTGTACCATAAGCCAAAATTGAGAGTTCCTACAACATATCTCAAAATTCGTTTCGCCATTTTCCAATGAGAAGAATCTTTGGGGGATTCCATAAATCTAGAAACAAGGTTGGTTGCATACATAATGTTAGGCCTAGTTGTTGTAAGATATAATAAATTGCCTACTAAACTTTTATACAGGGTAGGGTCCACTGTAGGGCCTTCATCTTTCTTGCTCAATTTTGTGCCTAAAGGTATAAGGGTTTCTGTTGGATTACATTCTTCCATGCGGAATATTTTGATGATGTCTGATGCATACTTTTTACAGACAAAAATGTCTTTGGTTGATTGATCAACTTCAATCCCTAAAAAATATTTCATTATGCCGAGATCTCTCATTTCAAACTCAGATTGCATGGCATGTTTAAAATTTGTTAACTCAAGATTTTCAGTATAGATCATGTCATCAACATATAAACATACAATCAAAATTTTACTGTGTTGATCTGTTTTGGTGTAAAGAGTTGGCTCATTTTGGCTTCTACTGAAACCACTTTTGATTAGGTAAGTGTCAATTTTGTTGTACCAAGCTCTTGGATCTTTATTTAAGCCATACAAGGCTTTCTTCAACCGATATACTTTGGCTGGGTGCTCTTGGAATTCAAATCCAGGTGGCTGATCGACATAAACTTCTTCTTCTAAGAAACCATTCAGGAATGCTGACTTGACATCCATATGATATACTTGTCATTTTTGTTGGGCTGCTATGGCCAATAGAGTCCTTACAGTGTCTAACCTTGCTACTCGAGAAAACGTTTCACCGTAATCAGTACCTGGTTGTTGTGAGAATCCTTTGGCAACAAGTCTTGCCTTGTGTTTTTAAATATGCCCTTTTTCATTGAGTTTAGTTTTGTAAACCCACTTGACACCAATACTTTTCTTGTGACTTGGCAAATCAACAGGATCCCATGTCTTGTTCTTCTCAATGGAGTCAATTTCTTGGTTCATGGCTTGAACCCAATGCGCCTCCTTAGTTGCTTCCTTAAAAGATCGAGGTTGACATGACATTAAAGCAAAAAGGTTGTGTTGTTCAAAGTCATCCAACTGCTGATGGATTTCTCTCAAACTTCGAGTTCTTATTTTGAATTTCAGATGACCAGTCTCTGCTTGAAGTTGAGTTATCGTGAGAATTTTCAGATTGTCTTTGTACCTGCAATCTTGGAAGGACAGGTTGAGGTATTTGTTGTTCTAAATTTTTTCCGTTTTCAGAACTTGGCAACAATGGATTTTGACTATCCATCAGCTGATTTTCTGATTCATTCCAGAATTGATTTTCCAGAAATTTTACATCTCTGTTGAGAATTAATTTATTTGAGATTGGATTGTAAATCCTGTAAGCTTTAGATGTTTCACTGTATCCAGTAAAGATACATTTCTCACTTTTTTCATCCAATTTCTTCCTTAATTCGGAAGGTATGTCAACATATGCTATGCATCTGAATGTCCATAGATGCGCAACATTGAGCTTTGTCCCACTCCATGCTTCTTGGGGGACTTTTAGCTTCAGTTTGGTGGTTGGAGATATATTCAAAAGATAAACTGAGCATGCTACTGCTTCAGCCCAAAAGATATTTGACAAACTTTTCTCTTTGAGAAGTGTTCTTTCCATATTCATTATTGTTTGATTTTTCCTTTCAGCCACTCCATTCTGTTGTGGAGTACACCTGGCTATTGTTTGCATGATAATGCCTTGTGATTAGCAGAAATTTGCAAGTTATCTGGACTTGTATTCTCCTCCTCCATCTGACCTCAGTGCTTTGATATATTTGTCACTCTGTTTTTCAGCTTCTGCCTTGAATTCTTTGAATTTTGCAAAAGTTACAGACTTGTGTATGAGAAAATAGATCCATATTTTTCTGTTGAAATCATCAATAAATGTTAGAAAATAAAATCTACCACCTATGGACTCTGTTTGCATTGGTCCACATAGGTCAGTGTAAACAAGTTCAAGATGTTGTTTGGCTTGATTGGAAGACTGTGGAAAACTAGTTCTCTTATATTTTCCAAGTATGCAAGACTCACATGGGAGAATTTGCTCTTTAAAGATAGGAAGACCTTTAACCATGGAGTTCTTTTGAAGAAGACTTAGAATCTGAAAGGGTAGATGTCCAAATCTTGTATTCCAAACCATAGTTTCATTGAGGGTTGATGCACTTTGGGCATATGGTTGAATCAGATTTACAGTTCTGAGGGTAAGGGGAAACATCCTATTCGGAGTCATATGGATTTCATAAATCAATTTTCTGCTAGGGTTTTTGTAATATATTTTGCAAGATGCTCCCTCAAAAAGTAACTTATAACCATGTTCAATGAGTTGTCCTACACTTAACAAATTATGTTTCAAATCTGGAACATGATAGACATTGTTTATGTCTTTCTTGACATTCTTGTTTTCAAAAACACTCATTACTTTGGTAGGAACTAACAAATATATATGCAACTAATGGAGATTTAATATTGAATACACCATTCCTTTGATTTTCATGAAAAAAATACTTTCATTAGATAAATTATTTTTGTAAACTTTCATATTTTAACAAACTTATATATCTCTCAATATTCTAATTGTTTTCTTTTTCTTTAAATATTTTAATGAACTTAAATATCTTTCCATATTCTAATTCTTTTCTTCTTTCACATATTTTAACAAATTTATATATCTTTTCATAATTTCTTCTTCAAATTAGCCATATGATGATTCTTCTATTCTTCTTTAAATATTTTTAACAAACTTGTATATCTTTTCATTTCTTCTACAAATAATCTATATGAGTGAAAAAAAATGAACAATCAAAAGTAACTTGGCATTGATGAACAATCAAGAGTAGCTTGGCATTGGAATCACCAATTTATGTCCCTCCAACCCTTACATCTAATCCTCGAACTCAGATTCTTTCAAAACATTAATTTTTCAAAACCCGAAAACCTTAGGCTGCCTACAGGGATGGATGATGGATGAGGAATTCAAAATGTTGTAACTTTCCAAGGAAAATATGGATGATGGATGAGGAATTCAAAATGTTGTAACTTTCCAAGGAAAATAAACTAGCACAACACCCTAATTGATACTAGGTCATGAAAATCCCTAATTGATCTAGCAAATGATGCAGTAAATAATTTGATCAGTTTAAGTTAAATTTATTAATGATTAACGGCCCTCTCTTGACATGCCAGGAAGATCATTTATGTAAGTAAAATTTAGAAATAATAAGTATGTAGCCACTAAGTACATTACATACAAATTTTTAGGTATTGTTTTCACATTAAGCTAGCCAGGAAAAAAAAATATGAAAGGGTTGGAAAGGGTTGCAATTATGGCTGCTGCCATTAGTAGGTATAGGTGTATGGTAAACTTGGTAGAAATGTAAATCTATAGAAAAAATTAATATTGAAGTAAATTTATAATTTTAAGTAAGTTTGTTAATCATTTGAACTTCACAATTAAATGGTCACGCAATAATTTTTTAATCATATTAAATAAATATTAAAAAGTAAACAGGTTAATTTTTTAATCATATTAAATAAATGTTAAAAAGTAAACAGATAAATTGAATGTGTTTATGATGAACTAAACCATAATACAGGTAATATTAAAAAATAAGCAGCAGTAGAGAGTCGCTAGGCATTGGATCATCAACCAATTTCTATCCCTCCAATCATTATCGTCTATTCCTCCCAACTCAGATTTTCGAACCCATTTCCAAGATCTTTCAAAACCCTAAAACCTTAGTCGGCCTACACGGATGGATTATGAATTCAAAATGTTTTACCTTTCAAATAAAACTAAATAACTTCACTGTGTTTATGGTGAACTGAACCATAGTAATATGACTTGATCTTAGTTGCTCTTCTTCAGTGGCTTGGCATTGGATCTCCAACCAATTAAGCAGCACTCGAGAGTGGTTTGGCATTGGATTTCCAACCAATTTCTGTCCGTCAAACACTTATCGTCTAATCTTCCCGAGTCAAACACTTATCGTCTAATCTTCCCGAGTCAGATTTTCGCCTACCCATTTCTGCCTGTCCAAACCTTATCGTCTAATCCTCCCGAGTCAGATTTTCTCCTACCAACCTTTATCTTCTAATCCTCCCGAGTCAGATTTTCTCCTACCCATTTCTGCCCGTCCAACCCTTATCGGCTAATCCTCCCGAGTCAGATTTTCTCTTACCCATTTCCAAGATCGTTCAAAACCTTAATTTTTCAAAACCCTAAAACCTTAGGTGAACTTACCCAAAATATTCCCTATGTCTATCAGTATTTTTGTCTTGCCAGAGGTTGATCGGGTAGGACTGGCGTACAAGTCTCAATCCCAGTTGTAAGTTAATATGCTCTAAGAAATCTGTGGAGAACTACTGGAATACCTATTAATCCAGTGACAGTGATTGTAAATCCAGTTTGTAAATCCAGCTCGTCTTCTGAAGGTGTCTTTGAATGAATTGAAGCAGAATTGGAAGCCATTGTAATTAGTTTGAACTAGGCGGCCTACACGGATGGATCAAGATTTCAAAATGTTATAGCTTTCAAACAAAAACAAAAGACTTCAATGTGTACTGGTCACGAATCGTTATGAGTAACATGAATTGACGTCAGTCTTACATGACAATTATTCTTGAATTTAGCCATACAAGTGAAGGAAAATAAGTAGCAGTTGAGAATCGCTTGGCATGGGATACCAACAAAAAGAAAGTAAGTAGCAGTTGAGAGTCATCTGCTATGGATCCCAAGCTAATTTTCTAATCCTTTCAAGTCCTCCGAATTCATATTATTTTTTAAAATTTTAACTTTTCAAAACCCTAAAAGTCTCCACTCCTCCTCATTTATATTATTTTTTAAAACTTTGATTTTTCAAAACCTAAAAATTATTAGGTTATACAAACTTAACCATTCAAATATGCAAATCTAATCATTCCTCACTAGATTTAATTCAAAATGAAACTGAAAAAAGTGTTAAAACTACCCAAACAAATAATTTCATTATGTTGATGATGTATTTGTGATTTACTGATCAAGAGTAGCTATCACTGATATGACTTGAAGGTTATGTCAGTTGTAAATAATTTTGACGGTTTATCTCTCCATGTAAACGTAAAAAGGAGAAGTTAAATTTGAACGTAAAAAAGGAGAAGTTAAATTTGGGGGTAAATTTGAAACTTGTTTGGGTTTCTACCGATATGATATATGTAGGGGAATATTAAACACCATGCATTGAATTAATTATTGGTTTATTGGTTCACTTCTTGATCTATCAGGTCAGTGAGATAGAAGTTATTTATTATCTAATAGATAGGATTAAAAGATAATGCTTTAATGATTAACTCATTATATGATGTTTAATATTTTTTTAGGTAAATTATTAGTGGACTTGATTATAAAGCTATAAGAAGGTTATAACTGTAGAAGTAGTTTAATATTTTTTTAAGTAAATTGTTAGTAAAATTGATCTTAAAACTGTGAGAAAATTATAATTGTAAAAGTAATGTAATCATTACATTTTTATTTTATTTTTGTAATAAAATTGAAATTTTTAATTGTTTGAATTACAATTTTGAATATGCAAATAAATACATCACCCTGAAAAACCTCCCTCAAAAACCTCTTATCTAGTATGCAATCTCAATAACTATATTTACAGTTCCTGCTATTCCATAGATTTTTCAAAATTTTCACCGGTTTATCTAAAAAATTGATTGGTAAAAATCCCTTAAAAAATTTCAAAATGTCTAATATTGACTAAGCCTATAACTGTGGGCCCCTCTTCAAACTTGTGACTCTGAGGTATGGGAACGTCATAGCCCTGTATACCATGGAAACTATGCCAGAAAGTACTAACCCTGAGCCCACCGATTTATTTAAGAAGCACAGCCCTGAGACGAGAGAACCAACCTACAGCGTTTGAAAGCGGTTTTCATTTGGTCATCAAATAATTTAGGGCGTTCTCTGAACTTGTGTTTTGTTTTAAGAGCAGCTGTATGAGCTCAACGACAGTCCCCGACGTCAATCTCTGCAGAGATTACTAATTTCTTTTTGTTGGGCAACCTGATTGATGTAATGTTTAATGCATGATCATTTATTTTGAATGCAGAAAGTAATCTGTCGGCAGTAGCTGCAATGTCGAGTGCGGTTGCTTCAGTCGTAAGTATGGAAGTCGAAGGCGTCGTGTTTTCACCTACTGTCACACCCCGGACATCATCCAAGGAACTGATACTAGCCGGAGCTGGTATATCAAGTCATGACCATGCATAGATTTGTCATTTACTTGTTTAGCTGTATATATGAAAATTCAACCGGTGCTTTCCACATTCTTGATTGCTTCTTTTCTGTCATTCTGTATATAATAAGTTGATTTAATAACCAATAGACTCATTCTGTCAAATTTTTAGACATGGTGAAAGTTTCACGATGAACTACGTTTCATATATGTTAAAACTTTGTTTAGATTAAACTACTGTGTTTAATTTAGGAAATATAAACCTAGCACTCACTTCTACATAAAAATTGATTATGCTAAACCATTAAACTTTACAGGTGTTCGAGGACTGATGATCGAGGGAAAGTTCGTCAAGTTTACGGCAATCGGTGTTTATATTGAGGAGGCAGTAGTTTCCCACCTTCTTCTCAAACGGAAGGACAAGACGGCAGAAGAGTTGTCGAATACGTTGGATTTCTACATGGATCTTGTGACATGTAAGTTTGCTAATAGTTTCGTGTCTTTGATATTCGAAAACGTGGTAACGGTCCAGGAATTAATAGGGTTTGTTGGGAAACATACTCCAGGTCCGTATGAAAAAGTCGCGCGAGTAGCATTCGTCTC
>ML779036.1:131898-175643 GCA_009831015.1 Picea engelmannii
TCTCCATGCCCTATCATGATGATCAAGAGGAATAAAAGGTCTCGCCCCATAGGACAAGTACCTGCCGACCCACTCCAAACCAACCCAAGGTGGAGTGTGTGGCTCTCTGGCGCCACCTGGGTCGTCATGTAGTGAAACATCCTGTTAACCAAGTGAACTCCCGGATCCCATGGAAAACTTGGAAGTTTATCACTTCTAGTCTCTGCTAGCTACTCCTGTGCTGGGCTGATCACTGTCGAAAGCCCACTGCACTCATCTATCATCACCAGGTCTATGATGCTCACCATCACACACCAAGTCTCAACTGTCTATCTAACACGGTCCACCTATGACCTGTTGTATGCCGTAAAAGTACTCATGTCATGTAGTCTCGACCTACTCACTTTCCATGCTCCCAGCCATGGCCTATCCATCCTCATGCTACTGTCTATGATAAAAGTGTCAGGACAGGCTAATAGAAACATCTGCAGCTGACTGTAGGACTAGGAGGTGTCACATGCTTTAGTCAATACCAATGATTCGACCAGAAGCTTGTCCATCGGTATCCATGAAAGATGCTCTCATGTGGTCATCACCGAGTCCCAACCATCTAGTACAACCAAAAGTAACCCCTCCGACTGCTGGTCAACCAACCTCCATCTCTCATCTACCATGCAACTGCTGAAATGGTGAAGGTGATCTCCCACAACTATGTGTTGTTGCAGAGGAGTGACATCTACATACTCCCCTGAGTGTGTCTCCTCCCTGCAAGGCACTATACCCCTCTGAATGCCACCATACACCTCGACATCTCTCTGTGAGATATCACTCATCACGGTATGCTCTGGCATACTCATGTCATCTCCCGCAAACTCATGATGCATCATAGATCCTGGGCGTATAGCTGGATAAATCTCTATATGGAGACCAACCACTCCCAAGACACAAATGGAAGTGTCCCCCATCGACTCGTGCTCCTCTGGTAGATCATCAACATCCTCTGTCAATGTGACTGACTGATACATTTGGTTGTCCACTAAGACAAATGAAGTGGATCTCTGACGAATCTCCTCAAGAGACCCATCTGATATAGACTCTGATTCTTGAAGGGCGGTCTGTGTGCCTCTCAAGAATCCTCGAGTACTCTCCAACTCCCGAGTGAGTCGGTCTACCTCCAACTCCTACCCCCTCAGGGCCCTATGATACAACTCGCCAATCCCCAGTAGGTAGTCTCTGTCTGTCAACAATTGTTGGTAGTCAGTCCTCATCATAGACACTCTCTCCCAAAGAGTGTGAAAATCATCCATGGAAAATCCTCCATCTGAGCTACCCTGTGCCACTGATGCTCTCCAACCATAATCTTCCATCACTGCATGCATGTCATCAATATGTCTAGTGGTTGCCTTGATCATAGCCTCACTAACTCCCAACTATGCTTCTAAGTGGTGTGACTCCTGATCATAGTCATGCTGGGGTACCCCCTCATGCCTCTCACTGCTAGTGCCATCACTAACAAAACTCTCTGCAGAAGATAAAGTGATGAACTGCCTCTTGTCTACTGAGCCACTAGGTACTCCTATATGCCATTGCATCCCATCACTAGATGTCATCTCCCCTTGACTCACATTGTATCTTGTATGAGTAGCTTTATCCTCCTATGCACTCAACCTGCTACTATCATCTGCGCCTGGATCCCATATAGCTATATCCAGACATGTGCTATCGTCATCCTGACTTCCAAAGAGTGAATCCTCATCCATGCAATCTGATCTTGGAAGTAAGTGCTCCATCCACCTGTCAACCTCTGCCATCTGCTCAACCAATGGAGTCTCCAATAGTTGTGACTCCATCTCCTCTGACTGACCTGTATGTGTGGGGTCAACTGCATGTACATCCTATAGCTCCTCCTGGATTTGTGGGTCTACCTGTCCATGGTGTGCATCCCTCACACTAGGCTCATCCATCATACCTGACGTTCCACTGATCTCCTCATCTGATGTGGCTATCATGGGTGTCTGAACAGGTGTCAGATGTGTCACAACCCCCATAGGAAGCTCATCATCTCTAGGTGCTAACACGTGTGACTCCTCACTAGTGTCACCACTATGCTAAGGCGTAAGGTCATCAATGGTATGTGACGTGTCTGTTGAGAAAATGGGGCTATCGTCCTGTTCATCCAGTTGCCTATCCACTACACAAGGGTCATCCTCCTCCTCAAGTGTGCAAGCATCACTAGCCTCTGTGCAAGAGTCATCATCACTATCCTCTGAGGTAGAGTCACTATCACTAGCCTTTGTGCAAGAGCCACTGTCATCATTTGACTTCTCTGAATCTACATCTATCGCTCCATCCTTACACACCTCACCCTCACTATCATGACATGCCTCAATAATGCACTCCTGATCTTTACCCCTACACCTATGATCTAGTTCCTACGACCCCTTGCAATTGTGGCAAGGTTGCATGCTCCTATTGGGCGTGGGGTTTCTCTGTTCTTCCCACCATATAACTGCTTCTTTTTTCTTTTCACCTGCTATGATCATCCCCTGTACAATATCCCATTTGCTCCAATGGGGATTTCTAAAGGTTGCATATTGTAGGAAGGTTATTGTAGCCTTAGTTTCCTTGCTAAGGCTGTCATACATGATCTCCAACCATGGTATCTCAAAGGCTATCTTATCCACTTCTTTCCAACTATCCATTTATCCCTATGGAAGACCCCCCAGATTTGTAGGATTTAAGATATGATACCACTGTAATGATCCCAAGCCATTATGCAAGGATCATCACTGTTTTGGTGTCTTTTTAAAACTTTTTCCTGGTCGTGGTATTTTGTCAAACACTTTGTTGATCTACTTTTTATATGTGTTTATATGTGTGTATGCAGCAAATAACAGAAAGAGATAACCATGGAACATACCTCAACCATATGCAATAAGATAGACAAGCCAAAACATCTCAATTCTTCTTTATTCAAAAAATAGAGAAACCTACTACAATGAAGATGTCGATCTGGAATGCTTAGCAGATGGCCAAGAAGATAGATAGTAGATAAGACATGCTACAAAATGCTCCTGTTAATACAAAAGATGCCTCCAAAGGCTGAATAAGAAATGAAGATGAATACAAGCAGATTTGAATGCCAAACTCTCCAGCTGAAAAATGCCACGCTCCAATAGAAGGCTGAAACCCTCAATAACTCGGCCTTGCTGCCAAAAGTGTCCAATCACCCTAATAAAATGCCAACTGATAAATCGGGTGATGGTAAGAAAAACCCAGGTGCCCAAATCTCCAAGATCCCTCTCACTCTTTGTAGATCTGAAATCCCCCACTGAATGGTGCGCCCCACTAGATGACTGAAGCCCTAGATAATTCAGCCCTGCTGAAGGAGGCCTCCAAATGATTTGAAACTCTCCAGAAATATAGATCAGGAAACTGCAAGTCACTAGGTGAAGTATCAGGGTTAGATATGAAGTGTAACCCCTCCAAACGAACTAGATTTGGATCTCAAAAACGCCCTCCTTCTCTTCAATTTGCCCCACTACTCAAGAAATAATCTAAGCCATAAAACTATCTCAGAAAGCACTAGATCTGATGTCCAAGGCCCTGTAATGAAAACCAAAGTGATAGAATCATCAACGGCCCTGCCAATATCCTTCAACGAATCTCTCTCCAGGGATGGTGACCCCCTTGCTGGAAGCCCCCAATGGTGCGCCCTCCTCCTCTTCATGTGCCTATGGCTGTGTAGAACCTCCTGCACTGATATAGATCTGAATAGAATGGTGTGGGAGAGTATTGCATCTCTGAGACCAAGCTTGGGACAATCTAGGTGGAATCTTTCACCACCGAATCGTCCTCTACGATTTGTTAAGTCAAAACCCTCAAAACCCCCAAGAGATGGGATGACTAGCTAAAGCCAGATATCAATCTGATAAACATACATGAATGAATGAGAAGAGGCCCTTTCCTTTCCTTTATACTTTTTGGCTCACCTTGTCCCTCTAAAGTGACTTTCATTTTATTAATATTTAATTAATTAATTAAATCACTTTAATTAATTAATTAACCTTTTTACCTTTGAAAAACTCCTTATCTCTCCTTGTCGCTTCCCTGGCCACTGAAAGTCACTTCTATCCATCCCATCCTGTAGTGTTGCTCCTCCTGATTCCAATGAGCTATTACATTGAGAGGTTCCTCCAAGTAATGTGCCCAAAATGACCTCTTCAGTGAATTCCATTGACTTATAGTTCAAAATAGTCAAAATCATGGAAATTGCCGGAATGCAACAAAACCAAAGACAACCTATGTGGAATGGCTCATAATGATGGAATATGATCATCAATGCAAGATGTACCCCACAATGCCTCTCAAATACACCTGTACTCTCTCTAGCACCCATTTGGCTACTCTGGTCATCATAAATCTTTGCCTTGTGATGATGTCCCAAAGTGGGGACATTACACATACCCTGGGCACCAAATTGGGTATCAAAGACTATGTGTGATATCTAGTGCTTAAATATCATGGTTTTTTGCATAGATACATTCAAATAGAAATTGAGTTTCTGGACATCGCCTCATTAGGTATGGCTTATAGATATGCTGTCAAGATTGAGCAAAAATTTAAGCAGAAGAGGAGAGAGTTTGGATCTGCAAAGCCCTCATGGATGAAGTAGGTAAAATGAGGCCCCAACCCATACATCAAGGGATAGAGAAAATATGGACACTCTTAGGAAAACCATTCCAAGCCGCAAAACAATAGGGGAAATAAATATATGGAGAAGGACACAGGAAAATGGTTTGAATACCATAAAATCCCTTGGCGAAAAACTGAAGAATTATGCTCCAAGCAGTCACTTTTTCCCAAGATGAAGGTGTATGAGTGCGAGGTCGATTCTGAATCTGAATCAAATCTAGAAGGAGGGAAGCAAATTATCGATGATGAACCCAGTGCCACTGTCTCTACCACCAAATTCCAACCAAGTGAACCAGAATAACCAACAAAAGGGGAATGTTTTTTTCACTCACATGTGTGGGTAAAGGGGTATCCACTTCATTTCATTGTTGATATAAGTATTCAAAAGAACCTAATCTCAGCAGAGGTCATCAAGAGATTGGACCTTCCGACGACACCGTACCCATAGAACTACACCATTGGTTGGCTTCACCAAGGAAGAGATCTTTCTGTCAGCCAATAGTGTTGTTTTCCCTACGACATCAAGCCTTTGAAAGACGAGGTATTGTGTGATATTTATCCCCTTGAAGTTTTTGATGTTATTTTAGGACAACCATATTTGTGGAAGCGTCATGCTATGTATGAGTCTAGACCCTGCATTTTTATTATTACTTTGGGTAGACATCTTTACAAGATACCAGAGGTAGTTGCACCTACTACTATTTATTTAATCTCTGCTAAGCAATGAAGTAAGGTCATTTCACAGATTAGGAAGTTTGTCTTCTTTGTGATATGTGCTCACAGTAAGAAGAAGTTTGTTGACACATCTATGGCCTCTACACAAAGCCTCTCTTTGCAGCAAAAGCAAGTGGATGGGATCATGGAAGAGTATAGAGACATCTTCTCCTCACCCACCAGGGTACCGACACACTTCCAAGTCAAGAATCCAATTGATCTGACCCCTGTTCCACCTATTCATAATGGAATAGTCTATTGTTTCTCGCTAATGGAGAATGAAAAAATCAAGCATTAGATCCAAGAGATTTTTCAAAAGGTGCACATCAGACCCAACTCCTCCCCTTCTGGAAACTTGATTGTACTAGTGCAGAAGAAGGATGGGACATAGCGACTAAAAATTGATTACAGAGAATTAAACAAAATTATCGTTAGGAATCGATAACCAATTCCTAGGATTGGTGACCTTCTTGACCAAATCAAGGGAAAAAAGATCTTCATCAAGATTTACCTAAAGTTTGGCTACAACTAGGTTCCCATTGATCCAACTAATTTATGGAAGACAACTTTCAAATCTAAAGAAGGTCTCTTCAAATGGTTGGTCATGTCCTTTGACTTAACAAATGCACCAACCACTTTCATGAGGTTGATTGATGATGTATTGATACCCTTCACCAACTCTTTTGTGGTGGTATATTTGGATTACATCCTCATATTCAACATAACTTGGGAGGAGCACATGCAGCATATTCAATAGGTTTTGAGCACTCTATGGAAGCACAAGCTATATGCCAACTTGGAAAAATGATCCTTTGGCATGAAGAGGGTCCAATACTTGGGATACAATTTTGATGAGCATGGGGTACATGTTGATCCAACTAATATCCAAGTCATTTGTGACTGGCCAGCCCTGACCACACTAACTGAGCTTCAAATCTTCTTGGGACTGGCCAACTTCTATCGACGCTTCGTGTTGGGATTCTCCCATATTGTATGGGCCCTCAGCCAATTGACCAAGGGAAGTGGCAAGGTCAAGTTTCTGTGGGGGAAGAAACAACAAATATCATTCGATGATTTGAAGCATCACTTATTCTTAGATCGAGTACTCTCCTTTACTGATCTATAACAATTGTTAGAGATTGAGACTGATGCATCTGAGTATGTTGTAGGTGTAGTTCTCACTCAACACGGTCATCCGGTGGCATACCATAGTGATACACTCGTAGATACTTTCTATAAATACCCAACCTATGACAAGGAAATGTATTCTATTGTACAATCCTATCGTCAATGGAAACATTACATTCTAGGAAAGGAGACAATCGTCCACACTGATCACAAGCCTCTGCAGTTCATACGGACACAAGGGAAATTACAAAATGATTTCCATCAAAAGTGGTCCACCTACCTACAACAATTCCATATCAACATCAAGTATAAGATAGGGAGATCAAATCATGTCCCTAACTTCCTCATTCAACCTCCCATGGATACACTCACCACTGTTCTCTATTCCTGTGGACGTGAGGCATATGAGTGGCCCCAACTTTATCAACAATATCTGGACTTCTCCACCACCTATCAATTCTTGGGTACAGGTGCGACTGTCACCGATTTTCACATTCAGGACAGACTGTTATGCTATCTAGGCCATATTTTTGTTCCTGCAAGCGAGCATGCAAAACTGATTTGGGAATCCCACTATAGTCGAAGGGCAAGACATTTTGGCATGGAGAAAATTGTGGTCATTCTACAAAAACATTTTTATTGGACAAAACTTTGACAGGACGTCATCAAGTATATCAGATCTTTCACTGCATGTGCCATTGCAAATCCATCCATCAAGAAGAAAGGATTATACATCTCTATTACTACTCTCGATTAACCTTAGGAATCCATCTCCATGGATTACATGTCTGGCCTTCCGTCCACCAAGCAAGGAAATGATTGTGTATTTGTGTTCATTGATCAGTTTTCGAAGATGGCCATCCTCACAACCCGCAAGAAGAATATCACAGTGGCAGATACTGCCAAGATCTTCTTCAAATGAGTGTGCATCCATTTTGGGATACCACAAACCATCATCTCTGACCAAGACAACAGGTTCCTCAGTACATTTTGGTCAAATCTCTGGTTACTATTGGACACCAAGCTCACTAAATCCATTTCTCTCCACCCCCAAATAGATGGCCAAACAAAGTTCATCAATCAGATGATTGTGCACATCTTGTGCATGTACAACTCTAAGCATCCGCGTACATGGGATGATATTCTCCCCTATGTTCAACATAGTTACTACAAGGCTCTCCATAGCTCCACTGGCCATAGCCCATTTTCGGTGGGGCTATGATTCCAACCCTTGGCTCCCACTGATGTTTCACTACCTATTTCCACCACACAGACAAATCCACTAGATTCATTGAGCGGATTCATCACATATTCCAACAGGTCCATGAGATTTTGCAGAAATCCAATTCTAAGTAAAAGAAACACCATGATCAACACAGGGTATCACACCATTTTGATGTGGGAGGAAAAGTCTGGTTATATTTGCATAAGGAGAATCTTAGAGGGCCCCATCAAAATCTCTTACCACTTCGCTATGGGCCTTACACTATCACCAAGGTTATGGGTAACATAGATTTTGATCTCAACACTCCACCCTTCCTTGGCTTGCACTCGATGTTCAATGTGGACCTCCTTCATCCATATTTTCCACCACTATTGGACAGCTCAGATATCACAGAATAACTGACACTGATAGATATCAACCCTGATTCCATGGAACAAGAATCCATTGATCATATAGTGGACACATAGGTCAAGGGCACTTGCCATCATAAGATCCATCTTTATCGGGTTATCAAGGCAGGGAAACTCCTACACCAAGGAAATTGGCTCACCTGAGGCCAAATTCAACAAACCTTTCCTCACCTAATGGGGGAACTCAATGCAATGGAGACCATTTATTCCTAAGGGGGGAGGACTGATCTAGGTGGATATTGGTGGCCACCCACCTATTCCAACTGGCTCCTCTTGACATATTTTAGTTAAGCACGTTCTTTTGTACTTATTTGTAATTGTGGTTTCTACACTTCCACAGTTGTCTCAATCCCTAGACATATTCCATGTGTATACTGATGGCCTCCCACCTAATCCAACTGTCTTATTTTGTATGATTTCATGTCAACACGTCTTGTTGTACTTCCAGGGCCATTTTGCGGCCCTAAACATTGATTTTTTTTCTTTTCTTTCCACAATCAAATTATAGACAGAGTCAAAGTTTGATGGCGTAATGTGTAGTTCTCTAAAATACCTTTCTAACGGGCTATCAAACGCCTTAAAAAGTGGTCGTATGAAAAATTTATGACCTCGGGAAGTTGAGGTACCAACTTACCCATAGGGGCCCACATAAATTTTGGTGTTTCATCTCGTAGGTTTAGGTTTTTGGATGTCTCAGGTTTTATCATTCATGAGTAGTATACAAAATTCCTCTGGAGCCTCATTGTAATCACTCTGCTCATATGGATGCATGTAGCCACCACATCTCTTCTTAGAGATAACTACCACCATTCGAGAAAGTGTATCAGTTATGCAGTTTTACAGTTTCATCCTATTTCATTTATTCAATATAATATATTGTTCACTGGATATCTATGTGCTCTTCATATCTCTGTGTTTATTGTATTCAATATGTTAATCAGTTCATTCTTCTCCTAAATCCATATCAGTTGCCCACCAATCATCCCTATTAAAACCCAAATAGTTCCATCCACTTAGTTTTCACCACTTCAATCTCATGCATCCCCCCAATCCATCATTTGACGTGGATAACACAGTCGATGCAACAACAAATTTCCCCTTGTAGCAACTTGTACAACCAACTGCTCCACCTACTAGTAACTCTCCATTTTTTCCTTAGTTATTCATGGTGAGATAATTCATTGATGATTTTTTTTATGTATCATGAATGGAATTGATATTATTCATTTTTGTTTAAATTTTATTCTTTCATTATTTTGATTTTTTAGGGTGGCATAGCTGAGAGATTAGGGTCGTGGATGAGGGAAACATGATCGTCACTATTAGTATCATTTGTCTGTGGCAAGTTTTATTAGCTTGAATTATAAAGTATCATTTTGTAAGTTTGTTTATCCATTGTGGAAAAAAAATTATAGTAATGTTGTTTCTTTGTCCAATCTCCACAAATAAGAACCACACCCGAGCACAAAACAACTTGAGGTCTTGCTTCAAGTAAGAGGAGAAATATTTACTTCCTCAATGCACCAAATAGTTGTGAGGCTGGTAGTGGTCAATGAGTGACCAATGAGCCCCATTTTGTATATAGGGAATTGTTGGACCTTAGGTATGGAAGAAAGCAAAGATCAAGGAAGAAAAGGAAAAATGTGAACTTCACTCAAGATGTAGTGACTGTTATTGGGTCAAAGTGAGAAAAAGAGAAGAAAAGATGGAGAGAAGTCTGAGAAAGAAAGCAGTTGGATAAGGAGATCAAGAATGACAGATAAGCAAGGAATAAGGATTTTGGACAAGTCAACAAGTGGAAAAATCCACCATTGGATGCTTTGGAGCACCGCATGAGAAGAAAGGAAAGATAGGTTGGTGAAGCCTGAAAAACAAGGGTCAAGTTGACCTAGAGTTTTAGACACCTAGGGTTTTGGTATCTAAGGTTTTGACACCTAGGTTTTGGCCTAAGAATGTAGGTGAGTAATTGTAATGTATAAATAAAGGTAATGGGGACCTAGTTTTTTGTTTTTGGTATTTTGGTCGGTACAATATTGTTGTCAAATTAGTGGTATTGTTGTGTGAGAGATTATTATTGTGTGAGAAAGAGAAGTGCTAAGTGTGAGAGCCTTCTGGTATTGTAAGATCTTCAGCTAGGTGCGAAGATCGATCCTGCAGCTGGGTGCCCAGGAAGGGGAGAGAAGGAGATGAGAAGAAAGAAGATCTTCTAGCTAAGAACACAGACAAGAATTGTATGCTTCATCTTCATATATTATAAAGCACAATTCTGTGGACGTAGCCCTAGAGAGAGGGTGAACCACGTATATTTTTTATTATGTGTGATGGATATTCTATCTCTATCATTGATATGATGTGATTGGATTATTGTTTTAGATATGATAAGTAGATGTGCATAATAGATCTAAGCTGATAAGTGATATATGAATGTTGTGTTGTTCATGTGCTAGATCCACTTGATATTCCCCTTGGTTGTAGACATCCCTGTCCTGTAACCTCCTCATAATTGCTTCAGGTGAGACTGCATATGCTTCGTAGGTGTTTCCGAAAGGACCAGTAGTTAGGGATTGTTGGTGCAGTCTTGGAGCTGAACCCTGGGTCTGCCCCTGTGCCAACAAATGGTTCTGTTGCCGGGACCAGAATCTTCTTGAGGCAATTCCAAGGTGGTTTCCATCAAATATAGAGATTCAAAAGTGGATAGAGGATCAAGAAACAGACTTTGCTGAAGCCCAAAAAAAGAACCCTAATCTTAATACAGAGGATTGGTTCGAGAAATATTTCTTCATTGATATACATGAAATATTCTTTGGGGGAATCCATGAGGAGTTGTATGAGTGGATAGCTAGATTAGAAAATACCCAGCTCGAGATTAGATCTAGACCCCCTGTGGTTTGGACATCGGAGTTGAAGTTCAAAAGAGTTGATAACATCATATCACGAGTATTATACCACTAGTTTGATAACACCATTGGAGCGTACATCACAGAGTTTGATGTTGACAAAGTAGATTCATACAGCTAAGCTGAGAGATATTTCTTTAAGGGACCTAGAGGAAAATTTTTACAATTCTTGAAGTTGAGACTCAAGATGTTATTGCATGAGAATAACATCTTGAAGATATAGTATATTGGTCGGATCTAGAAAGGATAATGTTCAAGAATTCGAACAGCGACAGTGACACATAAGTTGGACATACGCATAGTGGGAGAGTGTTAAGAGAAGTTCACCTTGCGAACCTGTTCAAGAAGAACTACGGGGAGGAGGGTTTCTATAGTGGAGAAGAGGAAGATATGATGGAAAAGGAGCATTTAGAGCCTACTGGGACAGAAGAAGGAAAATTTGAAGAGCTTTGTCAGGAAGAACCTGAAACCTTAGAAACTACCTAGACCATTGAAGTAAGTACTATTATCCCTCATGTGGATTCAGTAGTATTAAGCAATCAGAGTAATCCCAGTCACCAGAGTGTCCAAAGAACTGTCAATAGTAGTCCACCACACATTCAGTCAGGAACCCTATGAAGATCTATGGCGAATGAGATGAGGCTTCTTATTTTTAGGGGAGATGGATGAGAATATCTCTATCAACACTGTTCCTATGTGAATCTATATGGAATATTAAAAATGTCACCGATGAATCTTTCAAAATAAAGTAGTTCAGTACCACTCTAAGGGACTGTGCGTTCAACTGGTACATGAAGCTTGTTCATGAAATTGCACAGCCTAAGCCATTGAATCAAATTAAGAGTGCGTTGATCGCAGAATTCAAGAAATCCAAGTCAGAGTCACAATGTATTACAAAATTGAAAGAGATCAAGAAGAAGGTGGCCGAACCTGTTTGGGAGTTCCATCAGAGATTCAAAACCTTAACAGGTCGGTTGACTTTTCAAATCCCATATGAACAGAACAAAGAATGGTTCATTGTTGCTCTCTTGCCACACATCAGAGTTCCTCTGATGCAACAAAATATTGTTTCAGAATCTGAGGTACTAGAGATCTCCATGAAGCTCGAATCATCCCCTATGGGAGAATCCAGCTTAGGTATGAGCCAGATCTTGAGTCAGCTAACCAGTTTGTCTCTGCAGGTCGAACACATGAAGAAAGATAAGGGAAAAGATAAAAGAGAAGTCATCTGGTGTGTCATATGCAGATCAGAAGGCCATGACATGGAACATTGTCCCCTATTCAATGAATACCTATATTCTGGAGATCTGAGCCCTTGAAGCAAGTCACCTTACCTTGGTGTGAGGTATGCAGAAATAGACATTGCCCCGGTGAGTGCTACTACATGCAAAATTATGTTTAGACACCTAAAAATTTGTATTGCACGTTCTGCAAGTCCGTGGGAAATGATGATATATATTGTAGGGCTTACTATCTCATGCATGAAAGGTCAAGAGACATATAAAAAATTCAAGGCAAAGTATGACAAGAAGGAAACACTATGCAGTATAACTCTTCTGGGAGAGGAAACTTCAATCCTCACGGTGGATTCATAGGAAGAGGACGAGGACGAGGAATGGGTCGAGGTCATGGAAAGATCATTTGTTATAATTGTGCACAACCAGAACACCTCGCAAGGGATTGTTAGAACCTTTGTACCACTTGTAGCTACTACAGCTCATTTGAACACGTTATAGAATATTGTCTTGTGCTACTAGCTAAGCTTCAAGAGAGACGAGGACCTCAGCAGAACCCGCAAGTGAAAATGATATATGTTGAGCCTCGCAGAGAATACCCTATATTCGTTGTTATAACCAGAGGAGGCACTATTACAAAAGAAGACAGTCTGACCCAAGGGAAGATTACAGAAGACTCGAGAATAAGGAAGACTACAAAGAAGACACAAATGTTCGATGCAAAGAAAGAAAGACAAATGTTTGTGGAAGCAAGAAATGAATTCATAGGACCCTAGGGTTCTTCATCAAAGACAAGACTATAAGTGAGAGAATATGGAATGCCTCTGGAATTTGATCAGACTGCTTCACCAAAAGAAGGAAAAGAGGTAAGAAAGCTCATGGAATTTTTGTATACTTGTATTAAGTTGGTTGAAGATGAAAGCGTTGTACAAGAGTTAGCAAATTTAATTAGACAATATGAGCTAGGAAGGATAGAACCATTATTGAATAGAGAGGTACACCAAATGGGTGAGAAGAGAAGGGAAAACAAGGAATTACATTTGAATGCTCAAATAGGATATTATGAGATAGACTATGTAGTCCTCGACTTAGGGTCGGAGGTCAATGTCATGATGAAGAAAACCTAGGAATTGATGGGAAAACCAAAGTTGATCTATTCCCCCATCAGGCTTAGGATGGCTAATCAACAAGCTGTAAGTCCTTTTGGTAGGTTAGAACATGTCCCTGTGGACATTGATGGAGTAAGAACATTTTCATATTTTGAGGTAATTGAGATAGTTGATGACAACTACTCTTACCCTAAGTTGTTAGGAATTGATTAGGCCTTTAATAATTCCACTATGGTTGATTTAAAGAAGAGATGTATGGATTTTGAAAAATATGGACTTAGGTTCATCACACCTTTAGATCTAGATGAAGGCCAACAATACACAGAACCTATTAGAGAAGAAGACCATGCATATGAACTGGAAAACATATACAAGCTAATAGCCAGATAGCAGGATTACATTAATCACAGAGCTGATGGAAACTTAAAATGGCGAATTTATAGCGCATGTTCATCAAACTCAAAAGAATCAATGGAGAACTGGAAGAATAATATGTATGAAGTATCTAAAATAATATGTGCTATATTAACGAGAGAAGTTCGCTGGATTGTCATAATAGTCAATAACTTACCCACCTTTGATGGTCTGAATCCTTTAGAAACCTTCTTGTCGAACTTTGAAAAAAGTGTACCAATGCAACAGAGATCATTGGCGATGGATGAGGCCTTGAAATACACATCAACAAGATGGTAGGGGGCACACAAAAGTAACATTACAGATTGGATACAGTGCCATACCTTGATGACAACAAGGTTCTCAGTGCAAGTAGAAGGTTGCACAATTTGATACACATGTTGAAGTTGCCCAAAGGACCATGTGCGAAGTTGTGAGGAAGCCTAGAGAAAAATTCCTCAAGAACAATTGGTACATAGATTCATCAACATGACGGACACGACACCTATCAATTGGTACCTTCAAGAAGAGATGCACCTCATCACTATAGATTGGCAAGGTATGACTCAGAATTTTGTAACCACCTTCTTATTTGAAATTCAATATCCTTCAGTAGATCAAGCCCTACAGGTTGTGAGATAGAAAGTATTCGATGAGGTATCTAGCCTTCCCTTAGAACAAGAAGAGGATGAATGGAGAGTGCCTCTCCATAAATTGCAAGATTGTTACAACATCAATACCAATGAAGACGATGATACGAGGAAGGTGAACATCACAGAAACAAAAGTCCAGGGAGATGTGGAATGACACAAAGTGGAGCTACCATTTATTGGATAGACGATTAAGATTAATAAAGTCAATATTGGAACAGAGAAGACACCAAAGTTTGCAAATGTTGGAGATTATTGGGATGTTGCTACCATTGACAAAATTACAGAGTTACTACATGAATATCAGGACTTGTTTCCAACCAAGTTCACTGATATGAAGGGAATTAAAGGGCATATGGGTGAGATGAGGATTCCTTTGAATCCAGATGCTAGACTAGTCAAACAGAGACCTTACATACTAAACCCTAAATATAAGGAGAAAGTTAAAATTGAGCTTGACAAAATGTTGGAAGCAGGGATTATAGAGCCTGTCACAGAGTCAGAGTGGATAATCCCTATGGTGGTGCAAGACAAGAAAACCAGAGACATCAGGATATGCATAGATATTAGGAAGCTAAGTGATTCTTGTTTACAGGACCCCTTCCCTACACCATCTACTGATGAAGTGTTGGATAATGTAGGAGGCCAGGAAGTATATTCTTTTACATATGGATTTTCAAGATACCATCAGATATGGATTTCCAAGGAAGATCGCCACAAGACCACATTTGCAACAAAATGGGGATCCTATCAGTATACAGTGATGCCATTCGGATTGAAGAATGCCCCAACCATATTTTCCAGGGTGGTGGTTGAAGCATTCAAGGAATTTTTGCATAAATTCCCAGAAGCATATTGTGATGATTGGACTGTTTTTACTTTATTGAAAAATCATATTGAATGTCTAAGGCTAATGTTGGTCAAATGCAGGCAGTGTCAAATTTCTTTGAACCTGAAGAAATGTATTTTATTCTCACCATTTGGAGTGATTTTAGGTCATATTGTATGCAAACAAGGATTGTTGGTAGATCCATCCAAAATTGCCATTATCGTTGATTTACCCCCTCCTACTTAAGTTAAATAGTTGCGCACTGCGCTGGGACACACAGGATATTACAGGAAATTCATTAAAGTATACACTAATATCGCAACACCTATGGAGAGGTTGTTGAAGAAATATTGTCATTTTAGTTGGACAGAAGAATGCCAATAGAGCTTCGACAAACTGAAACAGAAAATCGTTATTGCACCTATTCTGGTTTTCCCAGACTGGACCAACGAATTTCATATGCATGTCGATGCATATCCCATTTCTTTAGGAGCCATGTTAGCACAACCTGGAGGATATATTGACCACCTGTTAGCCTTTTCTAGTAGGAAGATTTCAACTGCTGAGATTAATTACACCACTACAGAGCGAGAAGGGTTAGCCATGGTGTATGCATTATAGAAATTTTGCCACTACATGTTGGGAGGACACTTTAAAATGTTTACTGATCACTCTGTGTTGAAATAACTAGTCAAAAATCCAGTGTTGGGGGGAAGGATATGCAGATGGCTATTGCTATTTCAAGAATATGATTTTGAGATCATAGTAAATCCAGGGAGAATGAATAAAGGTCCTGGCCACTTGTCAAGGTTGGAACATGGTGAAGAACCGACCATTTTAGAGGATGCATTGTCAGATGCACAACTATTGGCCATTAGAAGGATCAATGACCACTTGACATAGACAATACAGTTCCTATCAACGGGAATGGCACCTAGTGAGTATACAATTCCCCAAAAGGAATAGCTAGTAGTGCGCACTACAAAATTCTCACTTATAGTTGGACATCTATACAAGATGGGATCTGATGAGATATTAAGAATATGTGTTATGGAGGCAAAGCGACCAATGATCCTTGAAGAAGCTCATGAAGGAATCACAGGAGGATGTTATGCAGGAAAAGCAACTGCGCAGAATGTTCTTAGAGCTGGCCTTTGGTGGCCTACCTTACACAAAGATGCTAAAGACTATTCCAGAGCCTAGAATGTATGCCAAAGAGTTTGGAAACCATCCAAAAGAGATGAAATACCATTATCCCCACAGTTGACCTTACAATCCATCATGAAATGGGCCATTGACTTCGTTGGACCTATAAATCCACTAGGAAAGTGTACAGGAGTGGGGTACATAATTACAACAACAAAATACTTGACTAGATGGGATGATGTAAGAGTAGTCAAGGATTGTAGTGAAAGCACAATTGTGTGCTTCATATTTGATGACATCATCACCAGGTTTGGATGCCCAAAGATCCTTATGAGTCATCAAGGCACACACTTCATCAATAAGACAATTGAATTCCTGACTAAATAATTTACAGTCCACCATCAGAAGAGCACACCGTACCATCCACAAGAAAATGGGATAGTTGAAGCATTCAATAAAATCTTGGAGACAACATTGACGAATATTTGCAGTGTGAACAGGGATGATTGGGATTTAAGAGTACCAACATTATTATGGGCCTATAGGACCAATTTCAAGAAACTAACAATGCAGACCCCCTTCAAGTTGTTATATGGTCTTGAAGTTGTTGTTCCAATGGAATATTTGGTACCAATCTTGACGATTGTTGCCTTTACAGATATGGATGACCCTGGCGCTGTTCGAGAGAGGCTTGCATATTTGTTTGAATTTGAGGAAGATATATTTGTTGTAGGATTCCATCAACAAGTACAGAAGGAAGGAGAGAAGGCCTACCACGACAGGCACATCAAGAAAAAGGTATTTAAACAAGGTGATCTAGTATTGGTATATGACAACAAGTTCATATAACATCCTGGGAAGTTCATAAATTATTGGCTAGGGCCATATGAGATCGGTTATGTTATAGATGGAGGAGTTGTGCAATTGAAGACTCTGAATGGGGAGTGGAAGGAAGGATTAGTGAATGGGAGATGACTGAAGTTGTACTATGAAAATCAGTTGCCTCACATCTCTCAGTGAAAGAATGAAGAAACATGTATCAGTACCAGGTGCAGTTGAAAATGGGTACCAGACATATAAAAGACAGTCTCCACAAAGGAAAAAAAAAGGCATGGAGAAGAAAGCAGAGGGCGCACTACACAGTCAGGAATTGAAGTAAAATAGGAAGCTCAGATCTGAAGTGCCTCGGGACGAGTCACATGTGAGTGTTGGGGGCCTGTTGTCCCTTGGGTATGGAAGAAAGTGAATATCAAGGAAGAAAAGGAAAAATGTGAACTTTTCACAAGACACAATGACTGTTATTGGGTCAAAGTGAGCAAAAGAGCAGAAAAGATGGAGCAAAGTCTGAGAAAGCAAGCGGTTGGATGAGGAGATCAAGAATGAAAAATAAGAAAGGAATAAGGATCATGGATAGGTCATCAAGTGGAAAAATCCACCATTGGATGCTTTGGAGCACCACACGAGAAGAAAGGAAAGACAAGTTGATGAAGCCCAAAAAATGAGGGTCAAGTTGATCTAGGGTTTTAGACACCTAGGGTTTTGGTATCTAGGGTTTTGACACCTAGGTTTCAGCCTAAGGATGTAGGTGAGTAATTGTAATGTATAAATAAAGGTCATGGGGACCTAGGTTGTTGGTGGTGGTATTTTGGTCCGTATGATATTGTTGTCAAATTAGTGGCATTGTGGTATGAGAGATTATTATCATGTGAGAGAGAGAAGTGCTAAGTGTGAGAGCCTTCTGGTATTGTAAGATATTCATCTAGGTCACAGGAAGGGGAGAGAATGAGAGGAGAAGAAATAAGATCTACTAGCTAAGAGTGTAGACAAGAATTGTATGCTTCATCTTAATATATTATAAAGCATAGTTCTATGGACGTAGCCCTAGAGAGAGGGTGAACCATGCATATTTTCTGTTATGTGTTGTTGGCCCTTGGCTGGGAAGGGAAGAAAAGATCAAGGAAGAAGAGGTAAAATGAAAACTTTGTGGAAGACACAGTGATTGTCAGTGGGTCGAAGTGAGCAAAAGAGAAGAAAAGAAAAAGCGAAGCGCGAAAAAGAAATTCGTTGGACGAGGAGATCAAGGATGATAGATCAGCAAGGAAGAATGATCGTGGACAAGTCAGCAAGAAGAAAAATCCACCGTTGGATGCTTTGTAGCACCACGTGAGAAGGAAGGAAAGACAGGTTGGTTAAGCCTAGGAATTATGGGTCAAGTTGACCTAGGTATTTAGACACCTAGGGTTTTGGTATCTTGGGTTTTGGACACCTAGGTTTTGGCCTAAGGCTGTCGGTGAACAATTGTAATGTATAAATAGAGGTCAAGAGGACCTGGGTTGGGTTGGTATCAAGCTTGGTTATCATTTTTTATGTGAGTGATTATTTTACTGTGAGAGAGAAGTGCTAAGTGTGAGAGCCTTCTAGTATTGTAATATCTTCATTTGGCTATGAAGATCAACCCTGCAGCTGGGTGCATAGGGAGGGAAGAGAAAGAGAGGAGAAGGAAGAAGATCTACTAGCTTAGAGCTCATACAAGAACTATATGCTTTACCTCAATATATTATAGCATAGTTCTGTGGATGTATCCCTAGACAAAGGGTGAACCACATACATCTTGTGTCAAATGTGTGATTGATGCTTTGATCTTTTTCATTGTTATACTATTCTTTTCATTGTTGTGGTAGATTATATCTATAGTTGTGCAAAGTAGATCCGGTTGGTTAAGTGATATATGTATGTTGTGTTATTCTATAGTATATCCAATTGATATCCAACTTGGTTGTAGACATCTTTGTCCTGCAACCCCCTCATAACTACTTAAGGTAAGACTGCATCTGTTTCACAGGTGCTGCTGAAAGGGCCAGTAGCTAGGGATTGTTGGTGCACCCTTGGAGCTAAACCCTGGGTCTACCCTTGTGCCAACAAATGGTTCTGTTGTCGGGACAAGAATATTCGTGAGGTAATTTCAAGGTGGTTTCCATCGAAGATAGAGATTGAAAAGTGGATAGAGGATCAAGAGAAGGACTTTGTTGAAGCCCAGAATAAGAACCCTAATCTTAGCATTAAGGATTGGCTAGAGAGATATATCTTCACTGATACAAACAAGATATTATTTGGAGGGATCCATCAGGAGCTATATGAGTGACTAGCTATATTAGATGATACCCAGTTCAAGATTCGATCTAGACTTCCTGTGGTTTGGACATCAGAGTTGATGAAGAAGGTCAAGAAAGATGATAACAATGTATCATGAGTAGTAGATCACTGGTTCTATAGTACCATTGGAGGGTACATCAAAGAGTTTGTTGTTGACATAGTAGAATCATATAGCCAAGTCGAGAGCTACTTCTTCAAGGGACCCAGAGGAAAAATTTTACATTTTCTAAAGTTGAGAATCAAGATGTTGTTACATGAAAAGAATGTCTTGAAGACACAGTAGATTGGTTGAATCTGAAAAGGCTAATGTTAAAGAAATTAGACAGCAACAACGACATAGAGGCTGGACATACACGCAGTGGAAGAGTATTCAGAGGGGTTCACCTTGAGAACTTGTTCAAGGAAAATTATGGAGAAGAGGGTTTCTACATTGGAGAAGAAGTAGATATGACGGACAAAGAACATTCAGAACCCGATGGGACAAGGGAAGGACAAGATGAAGAACTTTGCCGAGCAGAACTTAAAAACTCAAAAACCATGTAGATCATCGAAGTAAGTACTTTTATCCTTCCTGTTGATTCATTCTTAAGCAACTAGAGTGATCCCAGTCACTAGAGCATCCAAAGCACTGTCAATAGTAGTCCACCACACATTCAGTCGGGAACCCTAGGAAGTTCTATGGAAGATGAGATGAGACTCCCTATATTTAGGGGGGATGGATATAAAGATCTCGATCATCATTGGTTTCTATGTGAAGACATATGGAACATTAAGAATGTCACATATGAAGCTTTCAAAAGAACCCATTTTAGTAAAACTCTCAGAGATCGCGCACTGAGTTGGTACATGAAACTTGTCCAAGGACTTGCACAACCTAAGCCATTGAATCAGATCAAGAATGCATTGATTGCAGAATTTAAGAAACCTAAGTCAAAATCCCAATGTATCATAGAGATGAAAGAGATCAAGAAGAATGTAGCTGAACATGTTTGGGAGTTCGATCAGAGATTCAAGACCTTAACAGGCCGATTAACTTTTCAGATCCCAGACGAGCATAACAAGGAATGGTTCATTGATTCCCTTCTACCACACATCAGAGTTCTCCTGATGCAATAGACGATTGATTTGTAGAATGATGTTTTGCATATCACCATGAAGCTAGAATCGGCCCCTATGGGAGAATCCGGTTCAAGTATGAGTCAAATCTTGAGTCAGCTAACTAGCTTGTCCCTGCAGGTTGAAGATATGAAGAAAAACAAGGGAAAAGATAAAAGAGAAGACATCTGGTGTGTTAGCTAAATATCAAAAGGTCATGACAAGGAACACTACCCTTTATTCAATGAATATTTGGCTTCTGGAGCTCCAAGCCCCTTGAAGCAAGTCACCTTACCCTAGTGTGAAGTATGCAGAAACAGGCATCGCCCTAGTGTGTTCTATTACATGCATAAATACTTTCAGACACCCACAAATTTGTATTTCACATTTTGTAAGTTAGTAAGGCATGGCGATAGGGATTGTAGAGATTATGATATCATGCACTAAATATCAAGGGACATATACAAGATCCAAGGAAAAGTACAACAAGAAGGAAATACTTTGTAGTACAACTCCCCGTGAAGAGGAAACTTCAATCCTCGCGGTGGATTTAGAGGAAGAGGACAAGCAGGAGGAATTAGTCGAGGCTGAGGAAAGATCACATGTTATAACTGTGCACAACCAGGACACCTCACAAGGGATTTTCAGAACCCTTGTACCACTTGTAGCTATTGCAACTCATTTGACCATGTTATAGAAGATTGTACTATACTACTAGTTAAGCTTAAGGAAATATGAGGACCCCAGCATAACCCACAAGTGAAATTGATCTATGTTGAACCTCACGGAGAATACCCTAGAGTCATTGTTATTAATCAAGGAGGAGCTACTATAGGAGAAGATAGACTGGACCAAGGAAAGATTACAAAAGACTCAGGTGTTAGGAAAGACACAAAGAAGAACCAAACATTCGATGCGAAGAAAGAAAGACAGATATTCGAGGAGGCAAGGAAAGATTTCAAAGAAGATCAAGGTTATTCATCAAAGAAAATACCAAAAGTGAGAGAGTATGGAATGCCTCTATAATTTGATTAGACTGCTTCACCAAAGTAAGGAAAAGAGGTAAGAAATCTCGTGGAGTTTCTATATACTTTCATTAAGTTGATTCAAGATGAAAACACTGTAAAAGAACTACAGAATTTAATCAAACAATATGAGCTAGGAAATATAGACCCCTTACTGAATATTGAAGTTGTTGGCCCTTAGATATGGAAGGAAAAGGAGAACAAGAAAGAAAAGTTAAAAAGTGAACTTCGTGGGAGACACAGTGTTTGTCACTGGGTCGAAGTGAGCAAAAGAGTAGAAAAGATGGAGCGAAGTGAGGAAATGCAATTCATTGGATGAGGAGATCGAGGATGACAGATTAGAAAGGAAGATGGACCTATGATGACTCAGGAAGTGGAAAAATACACCATTGGATGCTTTGGAGCATCACACAAGAAGGAAGGAAAGACAGGCTGGCGAAGTTCAGAAAAAGAGGATCAAGTTGACCTAGGGTTTTAGAAACCTAGGGTTTTGGTAATTAGGGTTTTCACACCTAGGTTTCAGACTAAGGTTGTCAGTAAGGGACTATAATGTATAAATAGAGGTCGAGAGGACGTAGGTCGCGTCAGTACTAGAGGAGGGTATGCTATTGTCATTTGATTTAGCTCTATTACTGTGGTGAGAGGTCATTGTACTGAGACAAAGAAGTGTTGAAGCCTTTTGGTATTGTAAGATCTTCAGTTGGGTGCGTAGGAGGGGGGGGAGAGAAAGACAGAAGGAGAGAGAGGATCTGTTGGCCAAGAATGAAAATAAGAACTGTAATCTTTATCTTAATATATCATAAGCACAGTTCTGAGGACGTAGCCCTAGAGAGAGGGTGAACCACGTACATCTTGTTTTATGTGAGTGATTAATGCTTTGATCTCTATCATTATTATACTGTTATTTTCATTACTGTGTTATGTTAAGATCTAGAGCTACACAGAGTAGATTTCACTGGTAAATGATATATGAATACTGTGATTGTTGTTATACAAGATCCCCTTGATATTTCCCTGGTTGTAGACATCTTTGTCCTACAACCCTCCCATCATGCTTCAGGTGAGACTGCATTTGCTTCGTAGGTGTTGTTGAAAGGTCCGATAGCTAGGGCTTGTTGGTGTGCTCTTGGAGTGAACCCTAGGTTTTCCCTTGTGCCAGCAAATGGTTATGTTGCCGAGACAGAAATATTTTTAAGGGAATGTTAAGGTGGTTCCCATAGAAGATAAAGATTTAGAAGTGGATAGAGGATCAAGAGAAGGACTTCGCTGAAGCCCGAAACAAGAACCCTAAACTGAGTACTGAAGATTGGCTACAAATATACATCTTCACCGACATTCACGAGATCTTCTTTGGAGGAATCCATTAGGAGCTACACGAATGGTTGGCTAGGTTAGATGAAACATAGTTTGAGATCAGATATAGACCTCCCTTGGTTTGGACATCGATGTTGATTTATAAGGTCAAGAGAATTAACAATGTTGTATCTAGAGCAGTAGATCATTGGTTTGATAGTACCATTGGAGGGTATATCACCAAGTTTGTTGTGGATAGAACAAAATCGTATATCCAAGCCGAGAGATACTTTTTCAAACGACCCAGACGAAAAAAAATTCACTTTCTAAAGATAATAATCAATATGCTCTTGCATGAAAATCACATCTTGAAGATACAGTAGATTGGTTGAACCAGAAAAGGCTAATGTTCAAAATCTTGGACAGCGACAGTGACACAGAAGCGAGACACGTGCACAGAGGAAAAGTATTCCAAGGGGTTTACCTTGAGAACTTGTTTAAGAAAAACTATGAAGAAAAGGGTTTATACAATGGAGAAGAGGTATATATAACCAAAAAAGAGAATCAAGATCCCACCAGAACAAAAGAAGGGGAAGCTGAAGAACTACACCAAAGCGAGATAGAAAACTCAGGAACTGTGTGGCCTACTGAAGTAAGTAGCGTTAATCCTCCTATTGTCCCAATAGCACTTAGCAGTCATAATAGTCATAACCACTAGAATATTCAGAGTACTGTTGCTAGTAGATCAACATCTACTCAGACAAGAAGCCTAGTCAGCTCTATGGAAGATGAAATGAGACTCCCTATCTTTAGAGGAGGTGGATCTAAAGGTCCATATCAGCATTGGTTTCTGTGTGAAGCAGTATGTAACATTAAAAGTATCACTGATGAATCCATCAGGAGAACCTAGTTCAGCACTACCCTAAGGGATTGCACACTGAGCTGGTACAAGAAACTGGTCCAAGGACTGGCACATCCTAAGCCTCTAACTGAGATCAAGAATGCAGTGATTACAGAGTTTAAGAAACCTAAGTCAGAGTCACAATGTATTACATAACTAAAAGAGATTAAACAAAGGGTAGAAGAACCTGTTTGGGAGTTTGACCAGAGATTCAAGACCCTGACAGGCCGATTAACTTTTCAAATCCCCGATGAATAGAACAAAGAATGGTTTATCACTGCATTGTTACCACACATAAGAGTTCCTCTGATGCAGCAGAAGATTGCATCACAGGAAGAATATTTGGAGATCGCCATGAAGCTTGAATCAACACCGATGGGATAATCTAGCTCAGACATTAGCCATATCATGAGCCAGCTAACTAGTTTGTCTTTACAAGTTGAGGATATGAAGAAGGATAAAGGAAAATACAAAAGGTAAGATATTTGGTGTGTAAGATGCAGATCTGAATGCCATGATAAGGAACGTTGTCCCTTATTTCGTGAGTACCTGGCCTCAAGGGCATTGAACCCCTTGAAACAAGTTAACCTACCTTGGTGCGATGTATGCAAAAATAGGCATCACCTAGGTGAGTGCTACTACATGCAGAAGTATGTTCAGATGCCCACAAAATTATATTGTACATTCTGAAAATCAGTGGGGCATGATGATCAATATTTTATATCTTATGATATCATGCATGAAAGGTCGAGAGACATATACAAGATTCAAGGTGAAGTACAACAAGAAGGAAACACTCCATAGTATAACTCTCCAGGGAGAGGAAACTTCAATTCTCGTTGTGGTTACAGAGGACGAGGAGGTATGGGATGAGGCCGAGGAAAAATAATCTGTTACAACTGCGCGCATATAGGACATTTGGAAAGGGATTGTCAGAATCCTTGTACAACCTGTAGTTACTATAACTCATTCGAACATGTCACAGAGGAATTCCCTATGTTGATGACTAAACTTCAAGAAAGATGAGGACCTCAACAGAACCCACAAGTAAAACTAATATATGTTGAACCTCACAGAGCATACCCTAGAGTCATTGTTATCATTCGAGGATGCGTTTCTATAGGAGAAGACATAGTATCCCAAGGAAGGATTGAAAACAACCACTGAGTCATGAAAGCTACAGAAAATACCCCGATGTTCGATGCTTATAAAGAAAGACAAATATTCGAGGAGGAAAGAAAAGAGTTCATAAGAGTTCAAGGATCTTCATCAAAGAAACAACCAGAGATCAAAGAATATGGCATGCCTCAGGCGTTTAATCCATCTACATCGCCAAAAGAAGGGAAAGAGGTAAGAAAACTCATGGAGTTTTTGTACACTTGTGTTGAGTTAATTCAAGATAAAGGCATTGTACAAGAATTACAAGATTTAATCAAGCAGTATGAGCTAGGAAAGATAGACCCCTTACTAAATAGGGAAGTGCACCAAATTGGAAAAAGGAGAAGGAAAAATAAAGAATTATGATTGAATGCTCAGATAGGAGAGTATGAGATAGACTATGTGGTCCTCAACTTAGGGTTGGAGGTCAATGTCATGACCAAGCAGACTTGGGAACTGATCGGAAATCCCAAGCTGATATATTCCCCTATCAGGATTCGCATGGATAATCATTAAGTCGTCAACCTATTTGGACAATTAGAGCATGTCCCAGTGAAAATTGATGGAGTAATAACCTTTGTAGATTTTGAGGTAATTGAAATTGTTGATGATAGTTTTCCTTACCCTACATTGTTAGGAATTGATTGGGACTTTGAAAATTCTACTGTTGTTGATCTAAATAAAAGACGCATGACATTTGAGAAAATTGGCCTTAGGTTCATTGCACCTTTAGATCCAGATGAGGGTCCCTAATATACAGAGCCTATCAGAGAAGAATACCATGCATTTGAACTAGAAAAAATCTACAAATTAACAGCCAGACAGTAGGATTATATCAACCCTACAACTGACGTAAATATGAGCTAGCGAAGTGACAACACATGTTCATCCGACTCAGAAGAAGCATTGGAGAACTGGCATAACCAGATGTATGAAGTATCTATAAGAAGATGTGCTAGGCTAACCAGAGAAGTTCATTGGATTGGCACAACAGTGAGTAATCTACCCACATTTTATGTGTTGAACCCTTTAGAGAACCTCTTATCAGAATTTGAGACAAGTGTACCAACACAACAGAGGCTGTTGGAAATGGATGAGTCCATGAAGGCCACACTAGCAAGATGGTGGGGAACGCACAAGGGAAATATCATAGACTGGACACAATGTTGAACTTTGATGACAACGTAGTTTTCAGCACAAGTAGGAAGCTGCAAAGTAAGATACACAGGTCGAAGCTTCCCAAAGGACCACATACACAGCTGCGAAGAGGCCTGGAGTGAAATTCCTCAAGAATAATGGGTACACAAATTCGTCAATATGATGGATAGCACCCCGATCAACTGGTACCTTCAAGCAGAACTACGCCTCATCACTTCAGAATGGGAAGGTATGATCTAGAATTTTATAACCACCTTTTTATTTGAAAGTGAATTTCCTTCAGTAGATCAAGCACTATAGATGGTGAGACAGGAAGTATTTAAGGAGGCATTTTTCCTCCCTTTAGAGAAAGAAGAGGATGAATGGACTGCTCCCCTCAAGAAACTGCAGATCTGCTACAACATTAATGTCGATAAAGATGATGACCCAAGGAAGGTGAATATCACAGAAACAAAAGGCCAGAGAAATGTGGAAGGACCAGGAGTTGAATTTCCATTCATTGGAAAACCAATAAAAATAAATAAATTCAACATTGGGACAGAGGAGACACCAAACCTTGCCAATGTCGGAGATTACTGGGACACTTCTACCATTGAAAAAATCATAGAATTATTGCACGTGTATCAGGACTTGTTCCCAACCAAGTTCACCGATATGAAGGGTATCAAAGGACCTAAGGGAGAGATGAGAATACCTTTGAATCCATATGCAAATCCATTCAAGCAAAGACCCTATAGACTGAACCCGAAATAAAAGGAAAAAGTAAAGATTGAGCTTGACAAAATGCTGGAAGAAGGGATTATCCCCATGGTAGTGAAAGATAAGAAGATAGGTGAGATCAGGATTTGCATAGATCTCAGGAAGATGAATAATGCTTTTCTACATGATCCTTTCCCTACACCATTCACAGAAAAAGTGTTGGATAACATGGGAGGCCAAGAAGTATACTCTTTTAGAGATGAATTCTCAGGATACCATCAGATCTACATCACCAAGGAGGACCACCATAAGACTACGTTTTCTACATAGTAGGGATCCTACCAATACACATTAATGCCATTTGGATTGAAGAATGCCCCAGCCATCTTTTCCAGGGTGGTGGTTGAAGCATTCAAAGAATTTTTTCATAAATTTTTAGAAGCATACTTTGATGACTGGACTATTTTTAGTTTGTTGAAAAATCATATTGAATGTCTAAGGCTGATGATGGATAAATGTAGGAAGTGTCGAATTTCTTTAAATTTGAAGAAGTGCATCTTCTTCTCACCATTTGGAGTATTATTAGGACATATTGTATGAAAGAAAGGATTGTTGGTGGATCCATACAATATTACTGTAGCAATGGAGAAGTTATTAAAGAAAGACTGACAGTTCGGTTGGATAGAAGAATGCCAACAAATCTTCGACACACTGAAACAAAAGATGGTAATTGCACCTATTCTAGTCTTTTCAGATAGGAGGAAGGAATTTCATGTGCATGTTGATGTATCCTCCATTGCATTAGGATCAGTACTGGAACAAACTGGAGAAGGGGACATTGATCATCCATTAGCATTTGCCAGCAATAAGTTGTCCACAACTGAAGTTAATTACACCACTACAGAGAGAGAGGGACTAGCCATGGTGTATGCATTGCAGAAATTTCGCCACTACTTGTTGGGAGTACACTTTAAAATGTTTACTGATCACTCCACACTAAAGTACCTAGTCAACAAGCCAGTGTTGGGGAGGGGAATTTGCATATGGCTTCTTCTTTTTCAGGAGTATGATTTTGAGATCATAGTTAAGCCAGGAAAAATGAACAAAGGCCCAGACCACCTGTCGAGATTGGAACATGGCGAAGAACCTACGAGTCTGGAGGATACATCACCAGATGCATAATTGCTCACCATTAGAAATATTGATGACAACTTCGCAGAAATAGTCCAGTTCCTGTCAACAAGAATGGCCCCAAGTGAGTATACAATCTCCCAGAAAAAACAGCTAGTGGTGCACGCTGCATATTTTTCACTGATAGATGGCCAGCTACATAAAATAGGACCTGATGAGATACTAAGAAGATATGTTATGGAAACAGAGCGCCCAATGATCCTCATAGAAGTTCATGAAGGCATCGCAGGCGAACATTACACAGGGAAAGAAACTATGCAGAAGCTTCTGTGAGCTGGCCTTTGGTGGCCTACGTTACACAGAGATGCTAAAGAATATACCAGATCATGCGACATATTCCATCGAGTTGGAAAACCATCCCTACAATATGATATTCCATGAGCACCGTAGATGACCCTGCAAACATTTGAAAAATTGATTTCGTGGGACCTATAAACCCACCAGGAAAGCGCACAGGAGCAAGGTATATTGTCACTGTGACATAATACTTGACTAGATGGGCCGAAGGAAGAGTAGCCAAAGACTGTAGTGCAGCTACAACTCTTCATTTTATATTTCATGACATAATAACCAGGTTTGGATGCCCTAAGGTCCTTACGAGTGATCAAGGTACACACTTCATCAATAAGACAGTTGAAGCCCTGACTGAAGAATTTGCAGTCAACCATCAGAAGAGTACACCTTATCATCCACAAGAAAACAGAACAGTTGAAGCCTTCAACAAGATCTTGGAGATATCATTGACAAAGATTTGCAGCATGAACATGGATGACTGGGATTTAAGAGTACCAACAATACTCTAGGCTTACACAACCACTTGTAAGAAATTAACAACATAGACCCCTTTCAAGTTGGTTTATGGTCTTGAAGTTGTTGTCCCGATGGAGTACTTGGTACCAATCTTAAGAATTGTTGCATTTACACACATGGATGATACTTACACTGTTCATGAGAGGCTATCACAGTTAGTTGAACTAGAAGAATACAGATTCATTGCAGGCTTCCATCAACAAGTTCAGAAGGAATGAGAAAAGGCCTACCATGACAGGCATATTAAGAAAAAGATATTCAGGTAAGGTGATTTAGTAGTGGTATACGACAGTAAGTTTATTAAACACCCTGGGAAGTTTATAACGCATTGGCTTGGACCATATGATATCACCTACGTCACAGGAGGAGGAGCTACATAGTTGAAGACATTGAATGGAGAATGGAAAGAAGTATTGGTGAATGGGAGTCGACTGAAGTACTACGACAACCAACTTCCTCACACCTCCAAGTAAAGGCATGAGGAAAAGGTCTTATGTACTAGGTGCAATTGAAACTAGGTACCAAACATAGAAAAGATAGTATGCACAAGGACGGGAAGAAGGCATAAATAAGAAAGCAAAGGTTGCACTGTGTAGTCTAAAGTTGAATTCAAACAAAAGGAGCATATCTGAAGTGCCTCAGGATGAGTCACAAGTGAGTGTTGTGGGCCTGTTGGCCCCTGTCTATGGAATGAAAAGGAGAACAAGCAAGAAAAGGTAAAAAGAAAACTTTGCGGGAGACACAGTGACTGTCACTAGGTCGAAGTGAGAAAAAGAGTAGAAAAGATGGAGTGAAGTGCGAAAAATAAAGCCGTTGGATGAGGAGATCAAGGATGATAGATCAGCAAGTAAGATGTAAATAGGACAACTCAGGAAGTGGAAAAAGCCACCATTGGATGCTTTGGAGCACCGTATGAGAAGGAAGGAAAGATAGACTGGCGAAGTTCAAAAAAAGAGGATCAAGTTGACCTAGGGTTTTGGTAATTAGGGTTTTGACACCTAGGTTTCAGCCTAAGGCTGTCAGTAAGGGACTATAATGGATAAATAGAGGTTGAGAGGACCTAGGTCATGTTGGTACTAGAGGAGGGTATGCTATTGTCATTTAATTTAGCTCTATTATTGTGGTGAGAGGTCATTGTACTAAGAGAGAGAAGTGTTGAAGCCTTCTGGTATTCTAAGATCTTCAGTTGGGTGCAAAGATCAGTTCCTGCAACTGGGTCTGCAGGAGGGGGGGGAGAGAAATATAGAAGGAGAGAGAGGATTTGTTGGCTAAGAGCGCAAATCAGAACTGTAATATTGATCTTAATATATAATAAGTACAGTTATGTGGACGTATCCCTAGAGAGAGGGTGAACCACATACATCTTGTGTTATGTGAGTGATTAATGCTTTGATCTCTATCATTATTATATTGTTATTTTCATTACTGTGTTAGATTAATATCTAGATCTGCGCAGAGTATATTTCATTGGTAAATGATATATGAATACTATGATTACTATTATACATGATCCCATTGACGTTCCCCTGGTTGTATACATCTTCGTCCTTCAACCCCCCCATCGCTGCTTCAAGTGAGACTGCATTTGCTTCACAGGTGTTTCCAAAAGGGCCAATAGCTAGGGCTTGCTGGTGTGCTCTTGGAGTGAACCCTGGGTCTACCCTTATGCCAACAGAAGTACACCAAATTGCAAGAAGGAGAAGGACAAATAAATAATTACACTTGAATACTCAAATAGGAGAGTATGATATAGACTATGTGGTCCTTGACTTAAGGTCAGAGGTCAATTTCATGACGAAGCAAACATGGGAACTGATGGGAAAACCCAAGATGATATACTCCCCTATCAGGCTTCACATGGTTAATCAACAAGCTGTTAGCCCATTTGGACGATTGAAACTTTTCCCTTTGGACATCGATGGAGTAAGGACCTTTGTGGATTTTGAGGTCATTGAAATTGTTGACGACAGATGCCCTTACCCAACGCTGTTAGGAATTGATTGGGCCTTCAATAACTCTATTTTTGTTGACTTAAAGAAAAGACATATGAATTTTGAAGGAGATTTCCTTAGGGTCATCGCACCTTTAGACCCAGATGAAGGTCAGCGATACATAGAACCCATTTGAGAAGAAGACCATGCATATGAACTGGAAAACATATAAAAATTAATAGCCAGACAATTTGACTACATTAATCCTACATCTGACGAGAAATTAAGCTGGCGAAGTGACAACACATGCTCATCAGACTGAGAAGAAGTGTTGGAGAACTGGCAGAACTAGATGTATAAATTATATACCATAAGATGTGTTATATTAGCTAGAGAAGTTCGTTGGATCGACACAACAATGAGTAACTTACCCACATTTGATGGTTTGAACCCTTTAGAAGCATTCCTATCAGATTTTGAATCAAGTGTACCAATAGAGTAGAGGTTACTTTCCATGGATGATTCCCTAAAAGCCACACCAACAATATGGTGGGCGACACATAAAAGTAATATCACCGAATGGATACAATGTCATACTTTGATGACAGTGTGATTCTCAGCACAAGAAGAAAGCTGTGAAGTAAGGTACACAGGTCGAAGATGCCCAAAGGACCATGTGTGAAGCTACGAAGAATCCTGGAGCAATGTCCCTCGAGAACAATGGGTGTACAAATTCATTAACATGCTGGACACTACACCTATCAACTGGTACCTTGAAGTGGATTTGCGCCTCATTACTGTAGACTAGGAAGGTATGATTCAAAGCTTTGTAACCAACATTTTATTTGAAAGTGAATATCCTTGAGTATACCAAGCATTACAGATTGTGAGACATAAAGTATTTGAAGAGGCATCTAGCCTCCCTTTGGAACAAGAAGAGGACGAATGGACTATGCCCCTCCAAAAACTACAGAGATGTTGCAACATTAATGATGATGAAGACGATGATCCGAGGAAGGTGAACATCACAAAGACAGAAGTCCAAAGAGATGTGGAAGGACCAGGAGTTGAGCTACCATTTATTGGACAACCAATCAAGATTGAAAAAGTCAATATTGGAACAGAGGAGACACCGAAGCTTTCCAATGTCAGAGATTATTAGGATGCTGCTACCATTGACAAGATTATAGATTTGTTGCATGAGTATCGAGACTTGTTTCTAACCAAGTTCACTGATATGAAGGGTATTAAAGGACCTACGGGAGAGATGAGAATACCTTTGAAACCAGATGCAAAACTAGTCAAGCAAAGACCCTACAGATTGAACCCAAAATATAAGGAAAAAGTGAATATCAAGCTCGACAGAATGTTGGAAGAAGGGATTAAAGAACCTGTCGAAGATTTGGAGTGGATCAACCCTATGGTGGTACAAGACAAGAAGATAGGAAAGATCAGGATCTGCATAGATCTCAAAAGTTATCACATTAAGAAAGGATATTCAAAAGAAACATATGCAAAACATCTCAAAAGTTTTGAATGACATTATCAACAGTCAAAAACCTCATCATGACAAGTCCAGAGTTGGATACAATCAGACAGAAAATGGATCAAGATCCAAAACAACAGAACATGAAACATATCCAAAAATCTATCCAGGAAAAATCAAAGGGGATAGGAAGGTCTACAAATAAAATTAGAGGGACACTCCTCCACAGTGAAGTTTCATATTTCAGAATCAACAACCGACAGAAACATATAGGCCTCAAGAAGAAGAAGGGTTCATGAGAGTACCTCCTTCTAGAAGATCTTCAACTCCCAGGTATCAAACTATATTTTTTGTTTTATGTTATGGATGTAATAATTTTGGACATAAATTTGTGAATTGTAGAGCTAACAACATGAACATAAACAACTTTGAAAGTCATACACAAAAGGGTTATCCAAGAAGGCCTAGTGAAACAAAGAGAAGAAGTTACAACATGTTTGAATCTTTGAGCACTAAAGTGGAATGCTACAAATGTAACAACTTTGGACACATGGCCAAAGATTGCATAATGGAATTCCCTCCTATAGAACCACAACAGAATAACAATAGTCACAGAAAGGAACCTCAAAAAAGGACATGGATAAGAAAGTAGAATCAATATAGCAATGAAGAATGAACACTATCTCTACAAGATAAGAAGAAGAAACATGGTTGGTAAATTGACATTGGTTGTTCAAAACACATGCCAAGTGATAGATATAGGTTTCTTACATTAATAAAGGAAAGAGATGGATCAGTCTCCTTCGGAAATGATGATTCATCTAAAATCATTGGAAAAGGCAGAGTCAGAATTGGAAACCAGAATACCAAGGAAGAAAATGTTGTACTTGTAGAATATGTGAAACATAATATTCTAAGTGTGAGTCAAATGTGTGACCAAGTTCATAAAGTTACTTTTGATTCAAAAAAGTGTGAGATAAGAAAATAAGGTTGAATAAAATTGATTGCAACAGTTGCGAGAACTTCAAGCAACATATATGTATTAAGTGAAATTGGAAATGCAAAGTGTTTCCTAGGAAAGGAATATGAAAGTTGGATATGGAATAGAAGAATGGGTCACATAAATTTTGATAACCTTGTCAAAGTCAACAAAATGGAAGCAGTTAGAGAAATTCCCCAGATCATGAAACCGGCCAACACTTTATGGAAGCATTGTCAACAAGGAAAGCAAAAAAAGACCTGGTTTAAATCAAAAGAATATTCAACGACAAGACCACTACAAATTGTGCATAATGATATAGTTGGACCAATGACAACAAAGGCTTTAAAAGGTGAGAAATAATTTATTTTATTAGTTCATGATTATACAAGAATGACTGCAGTTTTCTTTCTCGGGAATAAGTCAGAATCTTTTGAAAACTTCAAGGTCTACAAGGAAATGGTTGAAAATGAAATGGATTCAAAAGTCAAATGCTTGAGATATGATAATGGAGGAGAGTTAACTTCAAACAAATTTATGCACTATTGAAGCAGGCATGGAATAAAAAAGAAATTATATGTTGTTAGTACACCTCAACAGAATGGAGTTGTTGAAAGAAATAACAAGACAATACAGGAAATGGCTTGAACAATGATAATGGATTCCAAATTGACAGATATATTTTGGACACAGGAAGTGCATACAACAGTTCACATTCAAAACATATTAATTCTCAGAAACAACACTGACAAAACTCATGATCTTTGGAAAGGAAGACCAACAAATGTGAAGCACTTTAGAGTTTTTAGAAGAAAATAATACATCAAAAGAAAATATGGAAGAATGGGAAAGTTTTACTCTCATTTGGAAAAAGGAGTACTTGTTGGTTACTCAATGATGAAGGAGCATCACCAACTCATCAAGCGACCCAGCGCGGAAGCGGAGGATAGGTGGACGAGCCAACACCAATTTTGAAAACACTTTGGAAATGATGCGCCAAACCTTTAATGAAGCCATTTATGAAGGATCGCCTTGGTATATTGTATTGGACCTTGAGGGAATAGCTCTCATCCTTAGTAGATAGGAGGCATTTAATCTAGTTAATGTTGGTAGATAGGGATTGAATTATTAGATTAGACAGTTTTAGAAGCAGGAGGGAAAAGGGATATAGACACCCTCATTGCGCATTGTATCATTAGACAGAGAATTCAGGAAGAGGAGCAAGCAGAGAACTGTGTAGAGAACACCGATGTACTGATATTTGAATTAATAGAAGAGATTTGATTCAAATCCATGGTTTTTGTGTCTTTCTCTGCGTATTGATGTTATGCTCATAACTGTGTGCTTCTAGTTATACATTTTCTTTTAATATGATGTGTATATGATTTCATGGTTGAATTGAAATCTGAGAGGGTGAAGGAATGAGTTTCAATTATTTCTCTAATTGAGCTAGACAAATTCCTGCAAGGAGTGCAGTCGAATTGTCCACAAGGAGTGCGTTGACAGAAGGGTTCAATTAGAGATAGACTTTGTTCTCATTTCCTCAGAGGTACAGTTGGGTACAGGCCGTGCAAGGGGTGTACAGGCTGGTTAAAGGTCTCAGGGTTGAGAACCTGAGTGAAGCTTTGAAGGACTACTGCTGCAGGTGTATGCAGAGTTGAAGAACTTCAGCACTTAGATGTTTGTAGAAGGTTTTCCACAAGGAGTGCGTGCAAGAGGCTTTTTGAAGGAATCGTGAGTCGTGAGGAAGCTCAGTAGGGATAGTCCTTTGAGTTTGTTGAAGAATAGCGAGGAAAAGTTGCAACTTAAAGTTCGGGAAAGTGTCACAGGTTTGCAAGAAGGCGAACAAGTCTCGTGGGGAGACCCTTAGTCATTTCGCAGACTTCCATCAGGAAGAACGGATGGTTGAAATCCTCGGAGGAGATTTCGCGAAGTTCCGAGGGTCGTTGGATCCACACACATATCGTGGATCGCGGTTTCGTGAGTCGAAGCTCCTAGTTGTTGCAATATAAATTGCGATATCGCGACCCGTGATATCCCGAAGAGCCCAGAACCATCCATCAGTGGGACGCATGTCAAAAGATTCGAGGCAGTCGGGGCTTGGAGCATCGGAGATTTAGAAGGTAGGAAACTCTTGTAGTTTGGAATCGCGAAACACGATATCCCGACGGGAAAAGGACAGTGGGGCCATAGGAGTCAGTGGAGGACAGGTGGTGCAAGTTATCAGAGTTCAGGGAAAGTAAAGTCCCAAAAATTTGGGTATTAGAATTCCCGATCCCGCGAAGTCCGATATCCCGATAGGAGTGATGGAAAGTGTAAGGTCAACTCGCACCTGTGCGTCGGAACTTCAACACATCGGGTATCAGGAGTTGATAAACCAAAGTGCTTGGTATCATGAGTACCGAAATCACGATAGGAGAACTTTCGATAGAGGAAAGGAGGAAGTCAACGTTGATTGGCCATCGGGTCTCAGAGATTCGATATCCCAGTGATCGACCTTTGACATCGCAAGGTCGAGAAGTCTGATTCCCCGATAAACAAGAAAGGGGGATCGCGTGAATAGTTGTTGTGGGTAAGGAAAATTCCTGATAGGGAATTAGAAGAGATTTTCAGTTCTTCGGGCCGAGGTAAGAGAAGATCCTGTGTGTGCGCGTGGACCTTCCGACCTATGGGTGGTGAAGGGGCCGCATTGCCGTTAGTTTGGTATCAGAGCGCAGAAAGACTCTTTGCTTTCTGTAGAAGAGAAGAAGGGAATTAACCATGCCGCCAAGAAGAAGGGTCGTGCAATCACCTGATCCAAAGGATAGAGAAATGTCGAGAAGAAAAGGCAGGAAAGTGACAAATCCAAAAATGGAGAGATAGACACGTGATCTCTGAGTGAGAATCGAGGACATGGAGACAACGCAAAGACACACAACTAGTGTCGGGGATCTGAGTGATTCCGATAGTGAAATAGAGGCTGAACGAGAGGAGGAAGTTGCAGCCGAAGATGCATCAAACGAGCATTTGATCAGAGCTATTGCCAGTATGGGTGCAAAAGCAAAGATGGACATTCCAGTTTATGAGGGAAACTTGGATCCAAAAGAGCTTCTAGATTGGATTAGTGCTCTGGATACATACTTCGACTATGAAGAGGTCGAAGAGGATAAGAAAGTCAGGCATGTTGTCACAATATTGAAGGGACACACAGTATTATGGTGGGATGAGCTACAAGAAGATACACGCTGCAAGGGTAAGTAGAAAATCAAGAGCTGGGACAGGATGATCATGACGATGAAGGCGAAATTCATCGCCATAGATTATCAAATTACTCTGTTCAAGAGGATGCAGAATGTGAGACAGAAGTTGATGACAGTGAAAGAATACACTGAGGAATTCTATCGACTGAACATCAGGGCAGGTCATCGGGAGAGCGATGATGAGAAGGTTTCAAGGTATATGAATGGCCTGAGGTATGATATCCAGGACGAGATGAGCATGGTAACCATCCGAACGGTGGAGGATGCTTATCAGATGGCTCTGAAAGCAAAAGAGAAGCTGAGATGAAAGCAAGGTTAGAGGGGTCGAGGCAGAAGCCAGCCTAGAGGCAAAGCAGTTGCCTAGGACAAGTACCAGAAGCCCAAGGAGGAATGGAAGAAACCTCAAGGTAAATTTGAGAGAGGTGGAACCTCATAGCGAGGGCAACATGTTGAACAGAGAGGGAAGCATATAGAGAAGAGCGGAGGGTATGATGACAACAATACTTTTCCTCGTACCAAAGGTAGAGGAAGAGGCCGAGGTGGAGTAATCACATGCTTCACATGTGGAAAGAATGGGCACAAGTATTATGAGTGTCCAGAGAAAAATAAGGACATTGGAGAAGCTCACATCACCGAAGCACAGAGGCGGGATGTTGAGGCCGAAGACGCAGAAGGCGGAAGATCGCTTATGATGCGAAAAGTCCTTTTGACACCTAAGAAAGAGATGGAAAGTTTAGTCCAAAGGACCAGACTTTTTAGGACTACTTGCAAGACCAAGGATAGGGTGTGCAAGGTCATCGTAGACAGTGGTAGCACGGATAATCTCGTATCCACAGAGATGGTAGAGAAGCTAGAGTTGGAGACGACTGATCATCCAAGCCCATACAGAGTTTCATGGCTACAGAAAGGACACTAGGTAACTGTTACTAAACAATGCTTGGTTGAATTCAATATAGGAGGATATAATGATACGATCTTATGTGATGTTATTCCCATGGATGTATGTCATCTATTACTGGGTAGACCATGGAAATATGACAGAAATGTGATTCATGATGGGCGAATGAACACATATACCCTGGAGAAGAATGGGAGGACACACATGTTGCTTCCGATAGAGGATAAGGAGGTGAAGATGGAAGTAAGCAACACAATACTTCTCATGAGTGGGAAGGAACTTCTTACAGAGGTGAAGAAGAAAGAAGATCCACAATTCTTTGTGGTCAGGAAACCGAGGATTGTTCTGACTAGCACGAGAATGGATGATTTACCAGAGGAGATTCAGGAACTGCTAGAAGATTTCGCTGACATCATAGTGGACGAATTACCTTGTTCGTTGCCCCCGATGAGGAGTGTGATTCATCATATTGATCTCATACCAGGAGCTAGTTTGCCGAATAAATCCACGCACAGGTTGACGCCGCAAGAAAATGAAGAGGTCAAGAAGCAGGTCCAGGATTTATTGGACAAAGGATTGGTCAGGGAAAGTTTGATTCCATGTGCCGTTCCAACAGTACTCAGTCCAAAGAAGGATGGAGGTTGGAGAATGTGTACCGACTCAAGAGAAATCAACAAAATAACCATCAGGTACAGATTTCCATTGCTGAGGATAGATGATCTGATGGATTTCTTGAGTAGAGCAAGGTACTTTTCGAAGATCGATTTGAAAAGCGGATATCACCAGATACGCATGAGAGAAGGCAATGAGTGGAAGACAATGTTCAAGACAAACGAAGGTTTGTATGAATGGCTTGTTATGTCGTTTGGCTTAACAAATGCGTTGAGTACCTTTATGAGGTTGATGAATGAAGTCCTGAGGGAATTCATCGGGAAGTTCGTCATTGTGTATTTGGATGACATACTGATTTATAGTAAATCAGTGGCAGGACACTTGAAGCATTTGGCTACAATGATGAAGAAGCTACAGCAGGAGAAGCTGTTGATTAATATTAAGAAGTCCTCATTTATGAAGACAGAGCTCATTTACTTGGGTTTTGTTATTTCGGCTAATGAGTTGAGGATGGATCCGGATAAGGTGGAAGCAATCAAGAATTGGCCATCACCCAGGAATGTATTTGAGGTGAGAAGTTTCCATGGGTTAGCTAGTTTCTACCGGAAGTTCATCAGGAATTTCAGTGGAATCAGTGCAGTGATGATGGATACAGTGAAGAAGTGGCATAAGTCTTTTCACTGGACAACTAAGGCTGAGAAGAGCTTCAATCTATTGAAGTGAAAGATTATGGAACAACCAGTTTTGGTGTTGTCGGATTTCCTGAAGACATTTCAAGTGAAATGTGATGCAAGCGGGTTTTCCATAGGAGCGGTCTTGAGTCAGGAAGACAGACCAATTGCATATTTCAGTGAGAATATGAATTAGGTGAAACTGAAATACTCCACGTATGATAAGTATTTCTATGCTATCATACAGGCACTGAAGAAGTGGATGCATTACTTAATCTCGAAGGAATTTGTATTGTACAGTGATAACCATGCATTACAGTTTGTGACTCAACAGGAGAAGTTGAATCAGAGACATGTAAAATGGGTAGAGTATATGCAGAATTTCACATTTGTGATTAATCATATTTCGGGTACTGCTAACAAAATGGTTGATGCTTTGAGAAGGAAGTGTTTGTTGTTGCAGGAAATTTGAGTCAAAACATTGGGTTTTGAAAATCTCAGGGACATGTACACAGGTGATGCAGATTTTGCAGAAGCGTATGAAGCAGCTGAGAATCCAGTTCTCAGGGACAGAAGTCCTTGGATAGACTATATGATCCAAGAAGGATTGTAATTCAGAGGCAATCAACTGTGTATTCCGAAATGCTTCATGAGGGAGAACTTATTGAAGGAGAAGCACAGTGGTGGATTGGTCGGACACTTTGGCCATGACAAAACATTCGTGAAGCTAAATGAGTCATACTTTTGGCCAGGAATGCGAGTAGATGTTAAGAGATTCATTTACATATGTCGAATTTGCCAACATTCGAAGGGAAGGAAGAAGAATGCAGGGTTTTATCAGTCGTTGCCCATACCAGAGAGGCTGTGGGATGCGATAAGCATGGATTTTGTATTGGGGTTGCCAAAGACACAAAGAGGTGTTGATTCAATCTTTGTGGTAGTGGATAGGTTTTCTGAGATGGCACACTTCATCCCATGCCAGAAAACCAGTGATGTGACTCACATCGCAAATTTTTTTTTTAGAGAGGTCATTCGACTTCATGGTTTGCCGAAAAGTATAGTTTCGGACAGAGACACAAAATTCATAGGGCATTTTTGGAGGACCTTATGGAAGAAGATAGGAACTAATTTGATGTTTAGTTTAGCTTAGCATCCTCACACGGATGGACAAACAGAAGTGGTCAATAGAAGTCCAGGAGACTTGCTGAGAAGCTTGGTGACAAAGCACCACATCAGTTGCGACAATATATTTCCATAGGCAGAGTTTGCATACAATGACTCAGTGAATCAGAGCATAGGAAAGAGTCCATTTCAGGTTGTCTATGGGATGCAGCCAAGAGGAGTTTTTGAACTGAGGGATTCAGAATGGACTGCGACTAGCAGCACTAGTGCAGAAGAATTTGCTGAGGCGATGAAAGAACTTCACAGCAGGGTGAAGGAGCGGTTGCTGGAATCGAGCCAGGAGTACAAGCGCAGAGCAGATCAACATCGGAGACAACTTTGGTTTGAAGTTGGTGATATAGTTCTGGCACATTTAAGGAAGGAAAGGTTCCTGAGGAGAAGATACAATAAGCTAAAGATGAAGAAAATCGGACCATGCAAGGTCTTGAGAAAATTTGGTGAAAATGCTTATGAGATCGACTTACCGGATGATATAGGAATATCTCTGATATTCAATATCACAGATTTATACCCATAAAGGGATGGAGAAGAAGAGACTGGAACTGAGAAACCAATGATTTTATGGGTGGAACAAATGCTAGTTGCCGAGAATCCACAGATGGAATGCATACTGGACAAGAGAGTAGGCAAGAAGACCAGGAGGAAAGAATACTATGAGTATCTAGTCAAATCGAAGGGCCATCCAGTTGAAGATGCCAGCTGGGAGAATGAAGCGGAGATACAGAAGCATGGGTATACCATGCAGGAGCTCATGGACAGGAGCCCATGAAATTTTTTCAAGCAAGGGAGTATGATGTAGGAGCATCACCAACTCATCAAGCGAGCCAGCGCGGAAGTGGAGGATAGCTGGACGAGCCAGCACCAATTTTGAAAACACTTTGGAAATGATGCGCCAAACCTTTAATGAAGCCATTTATGAAGGAGAGCCTTTGTATATTGTATTGGACCTTGAGAGGATAGCTCTCGTACTTAGTAGATAGGAGGCATTTAATCTAGTTAATGTTGGTAGATAGGAATTGAATTCTTAGATTAAACAGTTTTAGAAGAAGGAGGGAAAATGGATATAGACACCCTCATTGCGCATTGTATCATTAGATAGAGAATTTAGGAAGAGGAGCAAGAAGAGAACTGTGTAGAGAACACCCATGTACTGATATTTGAATTAATAGAAGAGCTTTGATTCAAATCCATGGTTTTTGTGTCTTTCTCTACATATTGATTTTATGCTCATAACTGTGTGCTTCTAGTTATACATTTTCTTTTAATATGTTGTGTATATGATTTCATGGTTGAATTTAAATCTAAGAGGGTGAAGGAATGAGTTTCAATTGTTTCTCTAATTGAGCCAGAGAAATTCCTGCAAGGAGTGCATCCGAATTGTCCGCAAGGGGTGCGTTGACAGAAGGGTTCAATTAGAGATAGCCTTTATTCTCATTTCCTCAGAGGTGTAGTTGGGTACAGGTTGTGAAAGGGGTGTGCAGGCTGGTTAAAGGTCTTAGGGTTGAGAACCTGAGTGAATCTTTGAAAGACTGCTACTGCAGGTGTACGTAGAGTTGAATAACTTCAACACTTAGATGTTTGTAAAAGGTTTTCCACAAGGAGTGCGTGCAAGAGGCTTTCTGAAGGACTCGCAAGTTGTGAGGAAGCTCAGGAGGGATATGACTTTGAGTTTGTTGAAGAATAACTAGGACAAGTTGTGACTTAAAGTTCGGGAAAGTGTCGCAAGTTTGCAAGAAGGCGAACAAGTCTCGTGGGGAGACCCTTAGTCATTTCGCAGACTTCCATCAGGAAGAACGGACTGTCGAAATCCTCGTAGGATATTTCACGAAGTTCTGAGGGTCATTGGATCCACACGTATATCATGGATCGGGGTTTCATGAGTCGAAGCTCCTAGTTGTTGCAACATAAATTGTGATATCGCGACCCACGATATCCCGAAGAGCCCAAAACCGTCCATCAGTGGGACACGTGTCAGAAGATTTGAGGGAGTCGGGGCTTGGAGCATCAAAGATTTCAGAGGTAGGAAACTCTTGTAGTTTGGAATTGCGAAACGCGATATCCCGATGGGAAAAGGACAGTGGGGCCACAAGAGTCAGTGGAGGATAGGTGGCGCAAGTCATCGGAGTTTGGGGAAAGTAAATTCCCGAAACTTTGGGTATTAGGATTCGCGATCCCGTGAAGTCCGATATCCCAATAGGAGTGAAGGAAAGTGGAAGGTCAAATCGCACGTGTGCATCGGAACTTTGGCACATCGAATATCGGGAGTTGATAAACCAAAGTGCTTGGTATCGTGAGTACCAAAATCGTGATAGGAGAAGTTCCGATAGAGGAAAGGAGGAAGTCAGCGTTGACTATCCATCGGTTCTCGGGGATTCGAGAGCCCAATGATAGACCTTTGACATCGCAAGGTTGCAAAGTCTGATTCCCTGATAAACAAGAAAGGGGGATCGTGTGAATAGTTGTTGTGGGTAAGGAAAATTCCCGATAGGGAATTAGAAGAGATTTTCAGTTCTTCGGGCCGAGGTAAGAGAAGATCTTGTGTGTGCATGTGGACCTTCTGACCTGCGGGTGGTGAAGGGGCCACGTTGCCGTCACTCAATTACAAGGAAATCATACAAGTGTTACAACTTGAGATTGAACAAAGTTGTGGAAAGCATCAATGTAACAATTGATGAAACAGGTAGACAAGAATTAAAGGAAGAAGAAAATGAATTAATGGAACAAATTTACGAAGAAGAAGAAGAAGATGAAAAAGAAGTAAAGGGGAAGATGAAGAGGATCTGAAAGAACAAGAATATAAAGTTCAACAAATTCCTCCAAAGAAACCTAGCAGACGAGTACAAAAGAATCATCCTTCATATCAGATTATCATAAACAAAGATGAAGGAGTTGAGACTATAAGAAGAATCCATTCACCAGAACAAACACACCTAGCACTCTCATCTGCAATTGAACCAACCTGTTTTGAAGAGGCTAACAAGGATGAGTTTTGGAATAAGTCCATGGATGAATAATTGGATCAAATAGAGAAAAATAACACTTGGGAATTGGTTCCAAGACCAAAGGATAAGAATGCGATCGACATAAAGTGGGCATAAAGGAATAAATTGAATGAATATGGATAGGTTACAAGGAAAAAAGATATATTAGTATGTAAAGGATATGAAAAGGTTGAAGGAATCGACTTTGAAGAGGCATTTACCCCATTTTCCAGAATGGAAGCAATCTTATTGCTTTTAGCTTATGCATTCTCCAAAAATATTAAAGTACATGAGATGGATGTAAGATCATCTTTTTTGAATGGGGAACTTGAAGAAAATGTTTACATTGAACAACCAGAAGGATTTCAGTTGTCAGAGAATGCAGATTATGTGTGTAAATTAAAGAAGGCCTTGTATGGTCTAAAACATGCTCCTAGAGCATGGTACTCTAGACTGGATAAATATCTACATCAGGCAGGTTTCAAAAAAGGAAGTGCATACAACAACCTCTACATCAAGGTAACTCAAAATAGTATTTTATTAATTGAATTTTATGTTGATGATATTATTTTTGGAAGTACTAATGATAGGTTAAGCTAGAAATTTGCAAAGGACATGCATAATGAATTTGAAATATCATTACTTCGAGAACTATCATTCTTTCTCAGTCTTCAGATGTTAAGAACCAAACTTCAATATAGTATAGAAAAACCTCAGGAAAAGTACTCAAGCCTTGAAAAAGAGATAATTTCAGATAATAAGCCTCTTCGAGGGGGCAACCTCCTTTTACCCCACTTAAATGTTCAAGTACTAGATGATTCAAAATGAAAATGTCTCCTTGGTATATATAGGAGACTAGGAGGTATAATTACA